>JXXA01016392.1:0-17497 GCA_000956255.1 Anopheles punctulatus
AATAAACAAGTCAGTGTAAGTGCAGCAACGAGCATACGAGCACCGATAATCGACACGATGACCTCACCAACATTCGAGGTACAAGAGTTACGAAACGCGTTCGATCGGTTTTCCGTATGGATTCTGGTTCAGTAAGTTTTTCGATTACTCGTATGTTGAATACGTTCAACTATATTCATTTGGTTTTTTTTTTCAGTCACGAAACTACTGCAGCGACGTTACGATTCCTGCATGGTAAATTAATACATTCTGAACTGTGCAACTATCTCGTGGCCCTGTCTAGCAGTGACGACAACGATACGCAGTTGGAACTCTCACTTTTGGAATGTTACCTTACCAAAACACAGTTTGAGGCAGCTTCGAAATCCGCACGAAAAGATGCAATCGAACGAGTGATTCACTACATCAATGAACCGGCTAATATAACCTTGAAGCACTACTTACATGTCATCAATGATTGGCCGCCGGTGAGACATGTCGAGTCAAGTATCATCCTGTTGAAAACTAGCGATCTAAATGAGATCGACTTATCGCACTTTCCTGATTACATTCTGTGCCAAATTAGTACCCTTCGCGAATTGCCATACACGCGAAAAACGAACGTATACGATATCGCTTCACACAATGGTCAAAAGATTCGCGAAATTATTCGAAACAGCGTAGCTAGCAAGCTAGTTGGAAGCGCATCCACAGGCAATATGGGCCCGGTTTCGGAAAAATCGTACTATCCTATCGAGGCAAAACCGGTAAACGGTATAAGGCTAGAAGATTTGACCAAGGTGATGAATTCCAGCGAGGGATATGCGCCTTTAGGTTTGTTCCTGGTACGTGAAGCGAAACTCAAGGACATTATGGGCTATGT
Organism: Anopheles punctulatus; assembly: GCA_000956255.1. Lineage (NCBI taxonomy): Eukaryota > Metazoa > Arthropoda > Insecta > Diptera > Culicidae > Anopheles > Anopheles punctulatus. The sequence continues at coordinate 863 of JXXA01016392.1, forward strand.
AAAAAAATGCTGCGTCGATCGGCTTGAAGATGTTAAGCAAGACACCTGGTTTCTGGTTAGTGATTGGGTCCCATTTGAGACTACATTCCTGGAGCACCAAACCGTCCATGAGGTAGTCCACCTGCGAGACTACGGCATCGTGTTTATGATACGCAGTAAAGGTCCACCAACGGGCGTTGGAAAACATTTCACCATCACCTGGTGGGATCAATACGATTCGACACCACCAGCTCCGGGTTGCCTGAACATTCTAGTGTCGAATGTGACCGATGGTAGCACCACTTACCTTCAACATCTTGCTGCCAGCACTCGGAAGATCGATCCATTCCGAATGGTAACAATTTGGCAAGCAATCGACTTGATCGAACTTTTACAAAAATCCAGTGAAAATACGGTCGACGTACTGCTTTATTCAATTTTTTATGCAAAAAGTGAAGAAGAGAAGTTTGCGGTGTCCACGGGGAAGCTGATGATACTTTTAGACCACGCAATGTCGGATAATAGATCAACTTTTGTGGCGAAGGCATTAGTGGAATTTCTTAACTCAATCGAAGGCACCCGTTACTGGCAACGCATAACAATATGGATTGTAGGAGACGATCTGCTTTGGAAGGAAATTTCGCTGAACTGTAAACATCCGGCCATCAAGCATTGCATGCCAAATTTGCAGGAAGAGCAAAGGAGAGATTGTCTGGCCCGAATGCTAAAAGATGTCGATGACAAGAAGATCGAAAACATCCTAGAACAGATGATCGCCAGTAACAGTCGTACAAAAGCGGATGAACTTTTCGGCAACGTGTTTATTCTCGCAATAATATCAGAGAACATAAATGATTGTGCTGAAGGAAAAGTTCCTTGTACACCGACGTATTGGTGGGTTGGAGCAATGGAAAAGTTCGTGTGGAAATGCATTGCACCGGATGCAAGCGACAAACTGAATGACCTTGAACTACGCTGCTTTGAGCTTGTGTGTGCTACATCCAGAGTCAGTCATACCGAATACTCTTCAATGCAAGATCCCCAAGTTTTACATCGAACGATTCGAAACCTGCTGGCAGCAAGATATCTTGTGCAACATACGCATCTAATCGATCTGGAAAGCTACCGTCGTTTCGACAACTGTCTGATCGATGGCTTGCTCTTCCGTAACAGCCCAACAGCGTTAGCCGTGCTGCACCATGACGTCGAGGCGATTCGTCAATGCCCAATGGAAGAATTGAAATGTGTCACCGATTGTTTGCAACGCAACCTTCTGCATATTGCGCATGCGAGTAAGGACATACAGGACATACTACTGCTAGCAGACATATCCGTCCACCAGCAATGTCCGCAGTTGAACAACTGGACTCCGCTACTAGGGGCAATCGACCGTAATGACTGGCCTTTCGTTGATCGTCTGCTGGCGAAGGGTGCAGAACTACTGCCACAGCACGCCTCTAAACTCCATGTGATGCCTCACTGCGAATTGGAGGAGGTGTTTTGCGAATGTATAAGCGATAACTGCACCAAAGTAATCGACTGGATTTTGAAATATCGTCCTGACTACCTGCTCACCCAGCGCAACATTTACACGTTATCAGCATTTGAGGAGTTCGACCAGGAGATGCTCTTCCGTCTGCTAATTCTTGCTCAGACCCAGCGCTTACCGGAGCGTGAGCCACCATATCGCTTCATCTTTAATAACAGTGCCCTGGACAATGCCGTAGAGGACGAGCGTCTTGAATTGGCCGTTTTTCTTGTCGATCGACTTAACTTTCCGGCAACAGATGAATTCGTGGAATTTCGAGCACGCCAAAGCCAACAGATTGGGCAACCGAAAGAATATCAGAAGCTGTTTGAGCTTTGCCGCAACGGCGAACTAGCAGCGGTGTCGCAGATATTGGAAGAAACAGAACTTGATCCACTGTTCGAACACAGCGGTACGAGCCTACTTATCCAGGCATCCACCAGTGGAAATGTCGAACTAGTGCGTTATCTCGTAGAAAATCATGGATTCGACAAGCAGCTAGACAATCCGGACGGTAATGGATGCACTGCCATGTCCGAGGCGCTTGCTGGTAACCATCAAACGATCGTTCAGTATCTCCTCGCACACGGTGCTACCGTAGAGCCGGAGTGGACGAACGATCAGCTCGATCAACTATCAGTAGAGGAAGTTGAAATAGATACCAATGATTTCCTAGCCCTTCTGCAGTGTAACCGGGAAAAACTGAAACAATTGAACATTGACTACTACCGATACGACGGTAAAGATCTTTTCCTCCACTACTACATTCGCTACGTGGAGGAACCAGACGAAGATAATTTTCGTTTTCTGATATCGAATTACGCAGATATTGATGTACGGACAAACGTTAGTCAAGAGTCATCGTACGGTGAAACTCCGCTTCACATCGCACTGCAAAACGGCAAGAAACGGTGCGCCGAGATACTGCTTGAACTGGGTGCTGATATTTACGCAAAATCGCTCAAGTACGGGCTAACGTCGCTACACTTTGCCATCATGGGTAATGCGGACAAGCCGATGATAGAACGGCTGATCGATGTGTACGGTTTCGATATAAACACGGCGGACGAGCGAGGTCGAACAATTAGTTTCTACATGCCGCCGAACACGGATCTATATCGTTGGCTTATCGACAAGTACCAGTTCGATCCCAGCGCATGCGATTGCAACGGACAGACGTTGCTACACCATAAGGTGATCGAAAACAGCTTCTTTGCACGGCCGGAAATTGAGTACTTACTACAGATACCACACTTTAGCCAATCGCATACTGATTACCGTGGCCGGATTCCGTTACACTATGCGGTAGAGGCAGGAAATTTAACGATCGTACGCTTGTTTGCGAAATACCGTCAGGACCTGTACCATATTGCAGACAGTGAAGGTGTCACACCGGTGCAACTAGCCGAAACCTTAAACCATACCGCAATCAACGAGTTCTTCCGTTATGTTGCACATTGTGACTTACATTAAATTTGATATTGCAATAATAGGTTTATTCTATAAAAATATATTCTTCTCGATACATGTCAAGGATACTCCCGTGGTATGCGGTCTGAAATTTATGCAAAGGGTTGAGAAAAATGTTCTTTGAACAAACGGAACAGTAAGTTACACAGTGAGAGCAAACGCGTAACGGTGTATGCTTCAGAAAACACTTCATAGCCCGCGTAATATGTGCTTGAAGCGAAACTTTAGCCATGAGTATACTTCGGAAGTAAAACTATTACCTCTACAAGAACCTCCTTCACGGGTAAGCCATTATAGTTTAAATGTATAAGTTAGTGTGATAGCAGTTATGTCTCCACAGTGATACGATAAGAACATTCTAGCTAGAATTTCACCTCGAGGTGACAACATAGGAAACACTCTCAAATGTCCCTCTGTCGGCGGAGTAGAGATCAGTTCACTTGATTTGCTTGTGCAGCAGCTAACCCTCCTGCAACTGCTGCCGCTGCTACTGGTTCTGCTGCGAGTTGAATTGCTGCAGGTTGTACCACTCCTGCCATGGCCGCAGAATGTGGTGGCACTGGCTGTGATGAACTGGCAAGCCCCATTGCGGCAGCCGCTGCAGCAGCAGATTGGTTCAGAAATGCCACATTAAATGGTTTTAGGCGTCCAACCGGATTGCCGTCGATACCAGCCGAGAAGCCAGACGGACAAGGCGACATGCATGGCGTCGAGCAGTGGCTATTACTAAGATCGCACTGGTCCAGTTCCCGTATCAACTCGTCGGCGGTCGGACCTCCAAAACTACGCTTCGGCTGTTCCTTCTTTTTCGATATCTCCAGCGCTGTTGTTAGGTCCCACATCTGAATTGCGCCGTTGCAATGGCCAGACAGGATGAATCGCCGCGGTCGCGATCCCATACGTGACCCTTCGCACTCGTGCACGCAAAAGGACGTGATTGTGGTGCCGTCGACGGAGCGCACCAGACATATGCGTTCACCGTTCGATGCGAGCCGCACGTACAGCTGGTCTGTGTCGGGGACGACTTTCTGTACAAAGATCTGCTCGTCGTCCTGATCGCCAAAAGGTCCAAAATCGTTCCCGGCCGAATAGCTGTACGACGAATCGACGGCTTCCAGCGAAACTATCTGTAACGTTTTAAAAAAATGTTAATTATTATTAGTTAATGATAGTATTAAATATACCAAACTCAAGTTCATGAAAAGCCTGCCAATCACTCCTTAGAAGAACCTGCCCGGGCAACGTTATCCCTACCTTGAATGATGCTTCCGGCGTTGAACCGGGCTGGGTAGAGATCATGCCGCGAAACCGTGGCACCTGCCAGGTGCGCACATGGTTGTACTCACTGCACACAGAAATCAGAAACTTCTCCGATAGTGTCACCTTCGTCACTGGACTCTGGTGTACGGTAAAGGTTTGGAATAGCTGAGGCCCATGGCCAACCGTTTCCGGGTGCTGAACAATAACCCTCACGGAACCGGATCTGGTGCCGTAAGCAATTTCGATCCAATTTCCGGAGAGACCTAGGGAAGGGATCGGATCAAATTCACAACGTTTAAAAACATTGATTTGGTAACAAAGAATAAAATAGATAGAAAAGAAAATGAAACTTAAACGACGTTACACACGGTTGAATTAAATATCTGTACTGCCCTAAACGAGTCGGAAAATGTTGACTAAAAAGCAGTAACAAATAATACAGAACACAAGCGGGCTACAATGGATCAGCAATAAGGAGTCACCAGTACCACCACCAGTGTTCCACCACGGGAAATATTAAGATTCTCACAAAGATACACCGAACGCATGGAATAACAAGTAAGTACAGCAACAAAATTCAAACGATTAGTAGATGAGTTTGACCAACACTAAACATGCCAACGGAATGCGTGCTATGTTTAACATATTAAAACAATCAACAAAAACACCACAAATCACGAACAAATGAGTGAAGGAAAAATGAGTACAGCGAAGCAATTCGACCTGCACGTGGCAGCGTGAAAAACTGTCACACAACAACGAAAAGCGCAGAAAAGTTTCTCTTGTGTGTTCATTGCACTTATTGCGAGAGACAGTTTACCTTCCTTCACACGATCCGCGGCTTTCGTGTACCGAAACCGATAAGAAATTATCAAAACATCGCCGTTAAAATCACGTACGCGGCGAAAGGAAGGGAAATAAAAGAGAAAGAGAGAAAAGAGAGATAGAAAAATAAAACATCAAATTGCAAGTATGTTTATCCAGTGCCAAGCCAGATAGCATAGCTCTCCGCGGTACTGGAGATCACTGCGCAGACGAAAGAAACAAGTTTGAATCACTGTTGTTGTGTCGTTAAAACAAAAATAATCAGCATTGTTTAACATAAAGCTAAACTATAGGAAAAATGTAAGATGTGAGTACAAGAAAATGCCGTAGAAAAAAAATGCAAATAATAATTCGTATGTTCCTGGTTGACAACAGCATGCATCTCCATCAAATTGGACAGCTTATTGAGTAAGTGAAAATGTACAAAATTCGCGAGTCGTGTGTTAAAGTTGTGCTTTTTTGTTACATTAAACGAGTGGTAAGCGTGCGATGGAAAAGGTTTGGTGGTGGTGTTTTAAAGTTGGAGTGGAGAAAGAAAAGTGCGTTTCGTTTTGAATTGTACGTGTATGTTTAAGGCAAAGTATCCCGGAATTGGCGCTACTTGTACGAATGCTAGTGTGATAACGACGACACAACGTTCGCTACATTTGTCCAAAAGAAAAATTGGAGAACAGATTTATCGTTGCACCTACTTGTCGTTTTCGGGGTCAGATACACCGATATAGCGGTAATATGGTCATTGGAAGGGTCCTTGTAAAGTTCCGTTACCAGCAGATCATTATCCTTCATACGTAGGGGGAACTTTTGCATATCTGAAATATAACCACGATGATTTGAAATATAACAAATACGATTGGTGTTGTTTTCTGTAGAAACGCGCCAAACTTACCAATATAGTAGATGGAACCGTTGTTGCATCCTAGCAGCAGAAATGAACCAGCCGTATCGAAGGAAAGGATTGGCACAAGATCCTGAATCTGCCAGTGCTGCGTCATCGCGTGCCACACTCCGATCTTTCCAGATGAGGAAAGCGCAACCAACTGACTTCCAATAAAGAACAGATACTCAACGCGCACGTGCAAGTTAAACGTACCGACCTCCGCCTTACTACCGTCCTCAGAGATTCCCCACAGTCGGATCTGACTACCGTACGAGATTGCAACCATCTTGCTGTGCGACTGCTCGCCAGCCGATGTGGCCAGATTCATCTTTGCGTTGATTGCGATGCGCTCGATCGTCGACTCAATATACGGTGATACGAAAATCTGCTGCCAGCCGGAGTAGTCCTTGAGACGGTAGCACGTAACAAAATGCGCGTAAGCGACGGAGATCCAGTTGTGGTGAGCCTTGATAATCTGTACTCGCATTGGGTCTGCCCAACCCGCACCGGAAGTACCAGGACCGAACAGCAAACCGACCTCGTTCCGTATGTATTTGTTTAAATCGATGGACGAGTTACGCGAGTGGCGCATCATATCGAGCGAGGCAGTACGAGAATGCCCTGGCAACCACTGGGAATTACGGTTTCCATTTCCACTGTAGGAAACACGTAAGTCCCATGATGAGTTGCGTGAGTGTCCCGAAGCATGCCTGGAGGAACTGTTTCCACCCCCGCTACCACCAGCTACTACTGATGCTCCTCCACTAGTGGTGCCATTGCTTGGAGCACTGTTACCGCCTCCAGCGGCGGTGGCGACGGTAGAGGCACCTGGTAGCTGGCCTTGTACGAACTCCGGAACACGTACCATCGATCCAGGGCGGGGATTACCCTGACAGATACCACCGGAAGCAGATCCAGGTTGGATTTGTGATGCGCCCACATTGACAGTTGTTGGCGGCAACTGTTGCTGTCTATGCTGACTGTTGGAAGGACCAGGCACTGGATCCGATTTAACATTCGATGACGTTGAGCTGCTAGAAGCGAAAGAGCTCGTGGTAGCAGCCCCTGCACTGATCGAGCTTCCCGTGGATGAACTGATCGGAATTTCCTGAATGGGAATATCTGGAGAAATGTGCAAAAGCAAACAAAATTGTTACAGGCGCAGTCAAAGTGCCACCGGAAACTACCTACTCGGTGCTGGAAGGTAGCCATAGAACAGAACATCGCCACAGCTGGATTGATCCATCTCTTCACACAGCATGAGCCGTTTTATAAGTGGAGCAATGTTGTAAAATTCTGCCTCATGGCGAAGTACCCGAATGTCCACCGATTTTATGTCTATTTCTTTGGTCCGCAGGTAGTTCAGTATCAAGCTGAACAGCTTAGGATCGCGATCGATAAAAATGGCGTCACTTTCATCTCGTAAGCTGCGCAAAAGAACATACCGTTAATTATTGTAAAAGTATTACATGGTACCTTTATGCAATTTTCATCTACCTAGATATGCGACCATTGAGTAGCGAAGTGAAGAATGTATCTGGAACCCATGTAAGAGTTTGCCTGGATGTGGAAAATCGCGTTCCACCGACATTCAAATGAACAATATCTCCAATATTGTTGGAGTACGCCATGTTTACCAAGGATAACGGTGTATTACACGCTTTTTAGGAACACTTCGAACGCCTCGACCTTAATTTCGTGGTTCTAATTATCACTGTGCTTTGTTTGCCCCAACTACACTGAGTATAAAACTAATTTGCACTACCCTTCCACTGCCAGGCACATTCTTTTTTTTTGTAAACGTACTACACAAACAATGCTAAAATACTTTTCTTATCATTTTCAACTCATCTAACTAACTTCGTAAGAAAACAAAATTTTCGCAACAGAAACAGGACAAGCATCTCTTCATCACAATAAAATGTTTGCTGACGACGATCAATGGTAAACAACTGTCATTTAATCCGTTGAAATATTTATGAGCTATCTGTCATTCTGTATACTTGAGTGACATTAAAGCAATTCAGAGAGAAGCACACCTTATGATTTACCAGGTAATGTATGCATACAACTAATTAAAAAATAAAACCGTTTCATAGGTGTTGTTTATTTTTTGGCCCGTAAGGGACTTTTTGTTCATTTTTTGCCCTTGCGTCTGAATAGCTGAACTAACCCTTCATATGGTATCATCGCTGAAAACAAATGACAGCTGCTGATTGTTTTGTTTTGTTGATGTTTTGCTTATGCATGCGAGTGTGTGCACTAGTATCATAGGATACCGATATTTTTCTCCCTTCCGCAGCTCCACGGATTGGGGAAACATTATTCAACATTGTTCGGATTTTTTTGTACCCTCTGTGTTTTTTTCATGCCCTTATACATTTCGTAGGCGTTCAACCGTTTGCTGTGACCATACGAATGCAAAAGTGGAACAGCTGGTACCGATACTGCAGCGTTGGGATCTGTTCATGAGAATCTGGTCTGCCGGTGTGGCAACCGAGATGACTACCGAACAGCACCCCGCGGACGCTGGTACAAGAATCATCTACTTGTCTCCATTTGTTTCGGTTGGGGCTTGTTTTGTGATTTCCGTTATTTATGTCGCTAGCTTGTACGTATGGAATTCGAAACATGATCGGTAAGATATATGTGTCTTCTTGAAACCAGCATCGATAAACCGCAACGGAAGCCTAACAATAACGTCCCTATACTCCCATTTTAGTGATCATCCTTCGACCATAAAGCGACGATTTTTTAGCGTATTTGTGGTAATGCTCGTTGCTCCATTTTTCGTGCTAACCCTCACCAGCAAGGATGTATTCCAGCACTATACCATGTGGCGCATTATGGGCTTCCGAAGGGAGGGCTTATTTACTGCCACATTCGTTCCGCTGCTGCTCACGATGGTCCTATTTCTTGGACCGTTAAGCGTGCAGTTGTCGAACGGAATCTGGCGCATCTACTCGGAGCCAATGTATTGGATAAACGCTGTTCGTAATTTAGTTTGGCTGCGGAACCACCTCGTTGCGCCACTCTCCGAAGAGTTCACCTTCCGTGCCTGCATGTTGCCACTGCTACTGCAAACGTTTCGACCCACGATCGCGATGCTAATCACGCCTCTGCTGTTCGGTCTGGCGCATTTGCATCATATCAAGGAGCGTCTACAGAACGGGAGACCGTTGCGGGAGGTATTGATAGTGTCGTTTTTCCAATTTTGCTACACAACAATTTTTGGCATCTATTCTGCACACTTATTCGTACGATCGGGGCATTTTGTGGCACCGTTCGTTGTGCATGCCTTCTGCAACCACATGGGATTCCCTGACATCCAAGAGGTGCAAGCACAGCAGGACCGTAAAAAATATCTTTTTATCGGATTTTACGTGTTGGGCCTTGTCGGTTGGGTCGCCCTTTTGCCGACTCTAACAACGCCAAGTTGGTTTTCGAACGATTTATTTTGGGCTACAGAGCTGTAACGTTCATATATTATGTCGTGCCATCACATTATCGTCACAAATATCCTATCTATCTGATTTCATGTTGTACTGCGCTCATGTTCTGTGTCTAACGTTCCAATAGCTAGATTAATCGTGTCATAGTAATGGTTCTAATTGTTTCTGTTGTGTACATTTTCGTAGATTCTGTTAAAAGTTTTATTTTAAAAAGAGGTTGTATCGATGAGCGATCAAGAAATGAACCTTATGCGTAAAATAGCGTATGACGTCAACGAAAAAACAATTTTCCATAGCACTTTACTCGAATGCAAAATCTATTGGATAGATATGGTCACCCTAGTGCCCTTTACATTGTGCAAATAAAAAAATGGAGTCGCACGAGTTATCAGTGAATGTTGTTCTATAGACTTTTGTAGATTTATATGAAATAAATTATAAGCATGGATTAATTCATTAAAATAGCTTAATTTAAGCAAAGAAAAAATCGTTTCTAATACAAAGTATCAATTACTTGTCACTCACATGGTTAAAACCCCTAATTTTTAATGTTATAATTTAAAGCTCTACATGTTTTTTTTTACTGTTTAATGTGTGTTTTCAATAAGTATAAATGTTTATGTAACTTAGTGTCATGACTATTTCCATTTGCTCGTTAACAAAAATGTTTGCCTGGTGGTTTATTGCGCATCGTTACTACTCATCTTTAGCGATGACGCTAGATTTGACAGACATGAAGGCCCAGTTGTTGGTAAACACAAGAAATAGTGTGGTGCAATGTGTAATTGTAAAGTTTGTTATAAAGTCTTAAAATGAACTCAAACACTGAAAATAACGAGGTTGATGGCGCTAAGCAAGCGCTAATGCAATCCCTGGGAGAAAACTGGGCCATGTACTTATCGAACATGAAGCTTTGGTTCCGTAAAAAATACTCCAAGGAAGAGTTTGATCTTGAATGCCGGAAACTGTTTAGTCCTCATCAGTTGCATTTGCATAACCGTTTCTTGCTTGCGATGCTCAATAAAATTGATGCCGTTACCGCCCCTCAATCTACAGCTAACAGTTTCGATGAAATGCAGATGGCTTCGTCTTCTGGGGTTTATGGAAACGCTATTGACGGAACCAGTTACAGTTGCCTCTCGTCTTTACAACAGCATGACGGACGTAGCAACAAAAAACGAAAACGCTCTTCGAAATCTCTCTCCGATCGTGCAACTTTTGATCCTATGTCCCCATACGAATACATCCCACGAGAACCAGCGGCTCCGGATTATGATTATTCCGCATCAACGCAGTGTGGAATGGTCGGAGGTGCGACGTTGCCAACACTACGCTACGCTGCTCAGGAATTATTTCTTCCAGATAACGGGCTCGTGCTCGGACGACTGCTTGTTGGAGCTTGGGAACATGGTTTGGCAAGTGCGGATGACGCTGCAGTGGAGCTTATAGTAACCTCGGTTCAGATTTTGCTGAAGAACATTCTTACTGCAGTTATAACTGCGCGTAAAAACTATCGAGTTACCGGAAAGGGCACCTTCTGCTATGATGTAGGACATGAGCTAAAGCACCCGTTTGTGCGCAACACGGTTACCAAAACCAAAATCGACGACGAACCAATGGAACTAGACAGGGAGATCATCTGTTACGTGAAAACGCCACCGACGGATTCTACGTTTTTGGCGAGCTGTGAACAATTGTCAGTTTGGTGTGCTTTAATTGCTAGGTGTTAACGGATAAGTAATTTTATTTTTTCTCTTTACAGATATCCCACTGTAAACCGGAAAATTAATGCATTGGAGCTTTACAGAGCGCTCGAGGACCGCAACCTCATTTCATCCCATTCGGTATATTCAATGAACATAGAAAGAATTTCAAGCCAATTGTCATAGTTTGTTTAGCTAACTTCGTCTAAGGCTTTAGTTCTTCAATAAACGAACTTGAATTTCAATCTCAAGATATCATGGTAGATAATAAATAAGATGTTATAAATCGTCAAAATTAGTAACATTGTAAGTTCATTATGTTGCAAGCAATGGTTTAAGAGCAGACAGATCGAAATTTATTTATTTAGACTGTAAGATAAGTTTCTTAAAATGCCAGAAACTATATTTCTGGCAGTTAATTGCACTCACTTTTTCCATTTTTATAACATAAAAACAACTGGTTTCTTTTTCCCTGGGTTTTTTAATTGGTTTACAAATTTGACACTTCAGTTTCTCATCCATTAGATGATGTTCAAAGCCTGTATAAAACCTACAAAAACATTAGATGATGGTAAAGACACAATTTACAATTGGCCCTATTGGGTTTGACACTCTTGAACTAGTTCGCGGGAACTATGGCGATGAACACACTTGTGCCACATGCATGCTTTTAGTATTTCGTTGTTAACAGAAAAGACGCACGCTGCCAAGAATTATGACCAAGAATTAAGAATTATTATCCCTGGAAGTGGATGTTTTCCGGGAGGCCCTCAATCGTTTTCTGGTGCTTTCAAGAAAGGAAATCAACATACTGCATGAAGTACGTTTTCGAATGTTTGCTTATGCCCTTGTAACATGTTAAAAATACATTCGGAAAAGGGTTACATGAAAGCCAGTTTCACTTCGGCTATCATTGGAACCCGACATGAAGTGATTTCATCTGCACGTCATTTCAAAGGACTTCGATTCGCCGTGTTTGAAGAGACGACACCACTGGACAATTTTGAATCCCGAGATTTTCGTAGCGCATGAAGGTAATGCAATCTGTTTAATGCAGTTGAAATAACTGCAAGTTATACTTATTATTTATTTTATATAGCTGTACTGAATGATTAATAACGTGAACGTTCACTTCTTTTTTATTATTTTATGTAAAGATCTCCTTTAGAATTTTAAAGCACTTACTAACATCATTTTCAAGTTTTTTTTTTTGAACATTGTCACCAAGATGGTTTACGTGCAACATATCCACCAGGCTTATTTCGATGTCGACCAACGAGTTTGGCTTCAATGCAACATTGATAGTGTGTTAATTATAAACAATGAGCCGGATCGATTACCAAAAGAGAAAGATATAATGTCTGACCGATGTTAACAAAGAGAATGGTAAAATAAACATACGCAAGTAGAGCTGTGAATCGAACTACATACAAACTAAGCAGTTGCAATGACCAAGAAGAGAGAGAGAGAGAGAGAGAGAGAGAGAGAGAGAAACAGAGAAATCTCAACTCAGACCCGAAGGTAGCCTAACTAGTACGTAGCGTCACGTGTTCGATATCAATATGCTAACCATACCAAACCTAAATAAGAAAGGACATTTAGCAACGCGAATATTTTGAATTCTTCTTGCTGTAGTTAACTAGAAAGATTTGAAAGATTTACTAGAACAACTTTTTATTCTATTAAATTTGTTTTTCAGAATTTCGCATGTTCCTTGAGGTGCAATTTTAGATCTTTGAAGCTTTTTGGTGTATACGAACATTGGTTGCACACCAACGGGGTTTCCAGTAGTTTCATAATTTTGTGCTGAGACGGACGATCTATGCATCCCTTTTCGTTTAGTTTTTTTATCACATCTGTAAGATTAAATGGATGACATCCCTCAAAACCAGATGCATTATACGTACGTTTCATACTCACACTCATGCTTGATAAAAAACTTTGTATTGAATGCATTCCAATGGTACCGATGCGAAAGGCAGGGCGAATGGTAGTCCTTCGAGATGACGTGCAAATGCAAGCGTCTCATGGAAGGTTTCATGTGATAGCCGTACTCAAACTGCTCATCTGGCAATCTACTCGTCTTGGCAGCCCTTGAACCCAACTCGTACATGTCTTGCAGTAGAACAACATCATCGGAGGTTAGCTAAATTGATCAATACACAGAACTTAGTTTTAGAACATTCATTACTTACTGCTTATTTTCCTCATTTTAATACGTACATCATACACAGAATCTATGTCCTTCCACGGAATCACCAGGAAATGATGCTGGGCCTTGGGGTATTTATCTTTAATAACTACGGCCAAATCAGACACGAACAACTGATTATGCGTGTTATTTATTGCATCGATAAGTCCATCGGACCAGGATATAGAATTTGGAGTTCCTGCCATCCATACAACATTTCCTGAAATAAATTTACAAAAAGCTTTTAGATTGTTAAAACTGAATTGTTTTCCCATCATAGACCAAGTTATCTGCGAATTTCATGTTTACAAGCTTCTATTTTGAAACGCGAAGATCAGACTAAATTGACAAATGTGATTGTTTACCTACAACACCCATCATTATAAACATTCGTCAGAGGCTCTAGAGCAGATGCAGCAGCAGCTGATTTATTTTATTTTTTAATAATAATACTCATTTTTCAATACGAAGAATATGTTTGTGTTTGATTGTTTTTAGCTAAATGCTGTATTGTTGTCAAGTTTAAAATTTATTTCATTATTACTGAATATCATTCATTCTTAAAAAAAACAAATAATTAATGTAAACATAAAAAGGTGTTAATGTATGAAATTGTCTTTCATACCCCTTGGAGTTGAGAAATCAGCATCGTTAATAGTATTTAAATATTTAAACTGCGATGATGCAGTGATTCAGTCGGATAAACCTTACAAATTAAGTAATTTTGGTTTATTAGAATCTCATACAATATCTAAACATGGTACAAAACCTCCAATTATAAGCAAGTTCGTGCAAAGTTTTCATGGATAACTGTGAATAGTGTTTGTGAGACAGATCAACTATGAACTATGATGAATGATACACATTATATCTGCAATATATGTTTATATATTTTATGTACAAATTATGTGTTTATATTTGTGTACCATGACCCTTAACCGTCTGTGCAGATTCCATCTAACTCTTGAACTATTGCTTGTGTACGGAGCGATGGGAATTTCGGGCCCTGCTTTGTACTTTGGGTCAATCCGATCCTTGTTTTTTTTCTTTTCATCTTCTTTTTTCATGGTAGCGCCATCATCGTTGTCGTCGTCGTCGTCGTCGTCGTCGTTTGTGTCCCATCGTGGTCGCGATTCGTTTCTAAAGCGGTATTAATTCAACTTTCCTAGCGATTATCTGAATTTGCGGAAATATTATCCGTTGTGGTGACTTCAGTACGAAAAAGTTACGGCTAAACCTTCTACAAACCGAGTGCTCCGACTTTTTCCACGACACCCCAACAGTGGACGGGAGAAGATCGGGGCGGTTTAAAGGTATGTAGGGTGACGGACGAGAGGAGTCCTTCCTGGTAATGTCTATGCGAGTTAGAGTGGTCTCAAAGAACGATGTCAAACATGAAAATTGAAGTCCTGAGTTTGATCATTGGAATCGTTTCGGAAATGTACATGGTGCACTACGTGTACTACGTTGCAAATCAGCGCATGCAACAATGCTATGTAGAGTTAATGCATTGCCATGGTCGTCCGAGGTTGATAAAATATGCCCATGTATTACATGAATACTATCAAAATAGTTCCGTGTATCCAGCGGTCGTTGTTAAGTAAGTGTAGATAATTCGTCATTATTTTACGCTATTCCAATAACGATAGGTCGACGTCGTCGACGCAATTCGTTTCTTCATTTCACAGTGCGTGTTGCTTGCCAAAGAAAATCTTGCACTAACACCAACATTCCGTTGTCAAGTCGTGCCAGTAAGTTCGCTGATGTATGTAGCGATGTCTTTATTTTTATTATAATACATCATGTCGGTCTTGTGTAAAAAATATGAATATATTCATTGTAAATTATTAGTCCATCGAAATGTCGACCACGAACAAAACAGTGACCTTTTTACATCGCTCTATGCTCGTATAAGACATAACCTCAGATTACTGTCACACGATTGCATTCGTTTTATTCATATTCCGTGTTTTCTTTCTTCTGTCATTTTAGGTTAGTCAAACGTCAAAACTTTTACCGTGCTGTTACGAAAGTTGTGATTAAAGGATTCCCTATCCCAAAGTGCACAAAAAGTCGAGTGTTTACTGAAAATGTTAAAGAAATCTTTGTAAAAGGCCACTTTCCATCACATCAAGCTAGTCTATGCAGTGCTGGATTACGGAAACAGTTGCACATGTATGATGCATTTACGAATTGCCCACTTGAGACCTATGCTTTTTTTAAATTACTGGAAAAACGCACATGATCAAGATAATACGGTGGTCAACAGGTACAAAGTCGCTTGAACATGGACTCAACTTTATTGGTAAGAGTATCATTACAGTGCAAGTTTCACACAATGTGCAATAATAAATCTAGGAAAGTGCATAATCGATTGTTGGAAAGTCCTGTGATAGCTGCAGCACCTGCTGATTTGATTCTGTTGTTGGTTATTGTATCAATAGTTGAAAAATGAGTATTGCACACGGAAAATTCACTTTCATAGCAATTTTTACCGCTCGCGGCGTTCTATTTTTAATACGTGCGTCGTTAAGCTATCCCAGATGTCAGAGATTGTAATGCAGAGTTCAGTAATGAAAAGACTGCATCAGGGTGTGTGTAGCTAGTTCCTCAAACAATCGCTCGTTTGGCCATCTTTGATTGGTAACGGAACCGTGTGTGTATGCTGTAGAATTTTTGGATGTACAAGATGCATCGGGAAACCTCATATATTCAGTATCTATACATATATTAAAGTATGTATATATAGTGTTGTTAAATGTTTCCCGTGTGTGAACAGCATCCATGCTTTTAGACCTAATCATTTCTTTTTTAAAAACTGGACCTGATCGTGACGTAATGATAGGAAAGCTATAAGTTTGCCATAGTTGTTAAAATAACAAAAAAAATATCGTTATGCCCAGAGGTAGAACTGCGCGTGCCGTCATTTGTTGTCCAGCTGATTTGAACGAATGAAGCGGATGATATAAACGCTACCATAATTTGTTTGTGTGCGTGCGAACTATGAAACGTCGTTCAAAAGCATGGCGTAGCTCGTACACAGCGCTCGGCTATCATCAAAGCAAAGTAGTGTGTTTTTGACAGCTCAAAGCTGGCTCTGTGTAGGAAGTTTGATACAACAGCAAGCAACATAATAATTTTTGATAAATTCGGTGCTAAATATTGGTTGTAGTGGTTTTTATACGCTGAATCGTTTACCGTAAGTATATAGTCATGGGTTGCGGTTATTTTCTTTAGGAAAATCATAGAAATGCATAGGTAATTTCGAACAGGAATTTCGAGGAGGGAATTTGTCGACGACGACGATGTTTATATTCATCATATTTAGAGATGGCCATACATAGTGT
>JXXA01016395.1:0-21084 GCA_000956255.1 Anopheles punctulatus
CTTTCGTTGTTGTTATCGGATTTTACCGGCTGTTAGTCATGTGCAGCGATGGTGGACGGAAGAAAGCGACATCGAGCAAACAAAGTACTCGCATCGGCTTTGCCCCTCCCCTGCCCTTATCTGAGTAAGCCGTGCGAGGAACAACGGCTGACTCATCAGATTGTTCGCACATTCTCTGCGGTTGCATTTATGCCCGCAGTATGTCTCATTTCGGATTGTTTGTGAGAAAGTGGTGTGCCGTAGAAGTTCCGCTGTCGAAGATTAGACTAAATGTTACGGAGCAGTAACACTTCCACTTTTTTCTGCGGACAACGACGAGTGGACTAGCCTCGCACAGTGCACAGACAAGCGTGCAGTGTAGTGGGGAATCATCGACCGAACGGCTGATAAGATCGAAGCAGGCACCGATTTCTGGCGCTCTTTACGGAGCATATCCAAAAGAACGTGACGACTCTTATCAGCTCCTGAGCGCACGCACTGGACAGGAAACCTTCGCGATAAGCTAGTGCGCGCTGGTGCCAGAAATTGTGACGAGAATTAATCGAACTAACAAACAACGACACACCAGTCGAGCGGCATCTGGCAGGTTCTACATCTCAACCCTTAACCATCCGCGCATGCGTTAACTGACGTCGACGGGCAGTTAATAGCCACAAGCAGGTCACAACGACAGGCCTTTCTAAGTGACAGAAGCGAGAGCAGCAGAAAAATATAGGGTAAACAAGCGTTGATTACCCGTGTGCGAACCCGTTCTCGCATCAGAACCTTTTCGCAGAACGCGCGCGCAATCGGCCGCGAGAAATCAACCCAACCACGCAGTGTCGCGCAGTGTGTTGTGTACCGGCGAATGTGTTGTTGTTACCCCACGCAGAGGGATTTTTGCGTGAATTTGTGACCCATCGGGACAGCAAAAACCGATCCTTAACCAGTCTTGTTGATGTTGTCATCTTGTGAAAATAGGGTTTGAAAGATCGTTAGCACGACGAGGCACGTGCGAAGAAAGCAAAACATCGACGTCAACCCAGTACATATCGAAGAACGACTTATGACGAATACTTTTTGAAGGCGTTCTTCTACGGAAAGGTAAAGTAGGAGCATTTTACGGGTGAATAGTAAAAATAAAAACAAAAAATAAGAGCAGCTCTACTACGCAATAATGCTAAAAAAACATCCTCTTCTCCTTCGAGCCGGATTTGAACCAGCGACCTATGGATTACTATTGCTACACGCGTTTCTCGCTCTACAGTCCACCGCTCTACCAACTGAGCTATCGAAGGCCATGAGTGACGGCGCGCTTATCAACATACCGGTTATGTTTATTTTTCCGGGTGAATTTGTACCTGAGGTGGCTTTACGTTGGGATTTAAATTTTGTGTGTAATTTTCAAACATACGTTGGGTGCAAAAAGTTTCTTAGTTTAAATCGTACTGCTGTACTGTTGTTGTAGAACTGAAACTGCGTTAAAAAGGATCATACACTCACACACATGAGCATGTACAATTGTTGCACTCTTATCAAAGCTGCGCTGCAGTTGAGTGGCCGAAAATCTCACCCTAAAGCCATATCGACGCTGTGTCGTGAGCACAGCTGAAGTGTCGCAGCTGTTGCGAAGGAGTTCGGTGGACCATTTGGAAATCTCATGTACAATAGCAAAATTGCATGTACAATACCGATTTATATCATGCATCACAATACCATCGGGCTCATGCGTGTGCGTACACAGTTTCTATCGTATACTGCACCCGCCCTACTGGAAACCACTCCATTCCGCCCTTCCATCACAGTGCCCGGAGGAATCTCGCCCTCTTATCTCCATCACCTGCTGCGCTGCTATCAATTTCGGTAGACGAAATCGGCGGCCATATACAATTGAAATTAGGCTGAGTTCTCTCCTCTCCCTTGCCCTGGGTTCTTTTGCCGATAACGCTTACGCGAATCGTTTGGAGTCGCCTGTTGGTGTGTGTGTGTGTCCCATACGGCTCGTCATCACATTGTATTGTTGTGTTGAATCTTCGATTGTACTAGACTTGGACAGAAGGGAAACAGAGCGCACGTATTACGCTACTGTGATCCTGCTGCCGGGAGGAGCAATCGTAGTGGTAGGCGACACGGAGAGTCACAGCCTGCCGGTTTGCTGAACTTTTGCTGGAACGCGTGCCGGTAGAGTCTCACTCACATTCTAACCTTGCAACCGAGCTGATCCCTGGGGGATTTGCGTGGCGCTCCGTGTACCTGCCTGCCTGTTCGACTAAGTGCCAACTGTGTGCCGTCGGTGTGTTTGGTTTTTTTTTTGTTGTAAAACGAGTCATTTAATGTGTAGGTGCATAGGATAGTTTTAAGTAAGCGATTGTGGGAAGCAAAAGCAAGTCCTCGGGTGCGAGTGAAGATAATCACATGGTTCACGTTCGGTCCCTCCTTCCACACAGCCTGCAACCGGTACGAGCGCTTGGGACAACATGGGTAAAATCGAATGGGCCCCGCTGAAAGTGCCCATGAGGCGACGGCTCGAAACACTGTCCACGGCCCTGTGGATGGGTTTGATACTTTTCGGCGAGCTTGGCATGCTGATATCGTACTTCGTGTTTCTGGTATGCAGATGCCATCGTTGGCGTGACACCGGGAATGCTAACCTCATCTTTGTACCCCCCAGATCTATGGCAATCTGTTCATCAAAACGCTGTGTGTCATCTACGGATACTTCATCTACACCGATCGCAAAATCACACTGAACGGTGGACGAGGACAGGGGTAAGCATCTGCCCGCCTAACCTCACCGCACACCGACGCTCTAGAAACCGGCTCTCTTTCTCTCCCTCTCCCGTTCGCAGCGTAACATGGTGGCGAGATCTGTTCTGGTGGAAGCTCTACCAAAGCTACTTCCCTGCGACTCTCCACAAAACGGTCGATCTTGATCCCAACCGGAACTACCTCTTCGCCGCCTTCCCGCACGGCGTGCTAGGGTGAGTAGATAAGCCAAGCCACCCGTCGAAACGAAATTTTCACGCCCGTCTCACGAGTCCAAAAATAAAACGTTCTGGAAAGCCTCACGGTGCATGCAACAGCAACAGCACCGCTTGTATTGCGCCGTGAAAATAATAATTACTCGAATTCTTGCCGTGCGGAGCAATCACCAATCGAAACGTGCTGATAAGATACGACCCGTTATGGAAACGGCTTAAAGAATCCAACGGCTGCTGCGTGCTGCTTTGACTGTGGCTCTGTTGGTAGGGTCCAAAGTATCAATCTAGTTCACTTTGTTTACAACCCACGAACATGGTCAATTTTGGGTGATTTAATTGTACGATAACGTTCCCGGGACGTGTGTATTGCGTGTGCGTAATTGGCCCGAAATCGGTATCAGTTGTCGCAGCTCGGTCCGGTTGGGGATAAGTGATTTTATCGATTGGCTTGTTGCCGGCGTCGGTGGTAATCCCCTGGGGATGACGGGCGAGATCTTGAAATCCACATCGATTTTGAGATATTTGCGAATCTTATGGGAATTTGATTTTTGTTGTTTTACTAATCTGTTGAATTTGAATTTAAAAAAGAACTTGTTTGATCGCCCGGTTACGATCTGCACGCTTTTTGGAAGATTTTTTTTTCAAACACAATATTCTCTTTACATACTTCACATCCCTCTATACTTATGCTTATCACTTCCAGACTGGGAGCGTTCATCAACTTTGCGACGAACGCAACCGGGTTTCACAAAAAGTTTCCCAAAATTCGTTCGCGACCGGTCACGCTCAACTTCCACTTCGTCATCCCCTTCTTCCGGGAGATCCTGCTGAGCTGGGGACTCGTCTCGGCCAACCCGAACAGCATCCTGAGTCTGCTGAAGGCATCCAACAAACCGGACCACCCACTAAACGACGATGGTTACACCGGCAACGCGGTCGTGATCGTCGTCGGCGGAGCGGCCGAGTCGCTCCACTGCCGGCCGAACAACTACACGCTGGTGCTGCGCAAGCGGAAAGGCTTCTGCAAGCTGGCGATCAAGGCCGGCACTCCGATCGTGCCGGTGATGACGTTCGGCGAGGTGGATCTGTTCGATCAGCCGCCGAACCCACCCGGTTCGAAGTTGCGCCGGTTCCAGGAGTTCGTCAAGAATACGACCGGCATTGCGCCGGCCGCGTTCGTTGGCCGTGGTTTCTTCCAGTACAGCTACGGATTGATTCCGCGACGGAAGCCCCTAAACACAGTCGGTAAGTAGGAGGAGCGCGAACGGGCGCGGCTTGATGTCGATAGCTTTTCGGGCTGATTGATAACTTTCTGCTCTGCTCACCAGTCGGTGCACCGGTGGAAGTGCCCCAGATCGACGACCCAACCAACGAGCAGGTGGATGAGGTGCACGAGCGATTCTGCCGAGAGCTGGATAACCTGTTCGAGACGCACAAATCGCGCTTCATCGCTGACCACAAGAACGTGAAGCTTGTGCTGGAGTAAGAAGCCTGCGGTGCATTTAAACCCAAAACCCTACACGACGCTCTGTGTAGGCTGTTGGATGGGTACATCAAACAATGCTACAGTATCTTATGCTGGTACGTGGA
Organism: Anopheles punctulatus; assembly: GCA_000956255.1. Taxonomy (NCBI): domain Eukaryota; kingdom Metazoa; phylum Arthropoda; class Insecta; order Diptera; family Culicidae; genus Anopheles; species Anopheles punctulatus. The sequence continues at coordinate 4,551 of JXXA01016395.1, forward strand.
ATTTGTAGCAATGGATAGGACGAACCCACCACTGAGGATTGAGACTGTTAAAAAAAAACAACAAAAACAAACAAACATACAAAAAGAAACCTAACCAAACGACTCATCATACCTAAGAACAGTGACCATTGTTAGTGGTGATACTAGCTCGGAAGTCAATTACTAGCGCGTAAGGAGACAAAGAAGTTGAGTTACCATTTACATGTTCGTATTACGCATAATTTCTATCCATTTTTTGGGTTTTGTTACGTTAAATGTTTTTTTCTCGTTTTTCGTTGGGTGTTTCGTTTAGACTTAAGGCATGGTTTTCGTTTCCCGGTTTCTTTAGCATGATTAGAGTTAGGGTCGCAGAGAGCAACGCAAGAACAAGCAACGCAGACAGCGTAAGGTGTGACATTGTTAAAAAAAAAAAACAATAAACGGTACATTTGTGAGAAAATCGAATTTGCTTGAGTATATACGTGTACGGGAGAAAGATACGGATATGCATTTATTTAGACATTAGCGTTCGGTTTGAGCAGCTGAAACGCGGATAGGATAGCCGTCGACAGCTGTTCGAGATGACCCATGGTCACGTGCCGGTAGCAGAAGCCTCCGATGGCTGCAATGGAAGCAAACGAAGCGCCGTACAGTACGCGCGTGAGAATCTGCAACGAAAAGAAACGGTTATCAGTACGTTTGAAGTATTATTATTACTCTACTGCGTATGACCGGGGACAATCGCAGACGTCGTGTTGCAAAATGGAATAGAAGAGATAGTACTTTTTTCCGGATCTCTCTGCTCCGTGCACTCCGTGTTTCCGTGATAACAAAGAACACTGACAGCCGCGGAACAGACGCGGAACGTTCAAGAAAGATCGTGGTGATGAACATATCTATCGGGCACAACAACCACTGCCCCAGTCACCTACCTTATCCTGCCAGGCACGGTTGGCGATGCACTTGCTGTAGCGCATGTGGGAGAACGAGACGGAATTGTACAGTGGCACCCACGTGTTCGGCAGCAGCCAGAACAGCAGCTCGTCCAGCTTCTTGCGGAACAGGTACGAACGTTTCGTAACCAAATCACGCATCTGAAACGATTGCGGGCAGCGTTTACTATAGCCATCCTTTTCACTTTTCCCGCAAACAAAAAACAAAGAAAAACTCACCTCGATATAGTTGTACATTGCTAGATCACAAATTGCATGTGCATCTTCCCAACGCTTCTCGCTAAACTCCGGCAGGATACGATCGAGATCGGATCCGTGCTCGTTGAACAGCTCCGTCAGCACGCTACAATCCTCGAAGCCCGCGTTCATGCCTTGTCCATAGAACGGTACCATCGCGTGCGCTGCATCGCCGATGATCAGTGCCTTCGAGCCGACATGGTACGGCCGACACTTGATCATCACCAGCGACTGGGGTTTGGTTTTGAAGAAATCCTTTATCAACCGTTCGCGCCCGATCAGCTCGATTGCATCCGGGAAGTACTGGCCAAAGAAGGCGAGCAGCCGCTCCTGGTCGGTAATACTGTGGAACTGGGTGAACGGCATGAACAGCGTCACGGTCCAGGTGCGATCCTGGTTTGGGAGCGCAATCATCATAAACTGACCGCGCGGCCAGATGTGCAGATAGTTGTGCGGCATCGCAAACTCCCCGTCGGCCGTCGGTGGTATGCATAGCTCGAGGTAGCCGTGCTCGATGTACGTCTGGCTGAAGTCGTACCGGGGTCGTTTGACGATCTCCTTCCGGACGGCACTGTACGCACCGTCGCAACCGACGATCAGATCCGCCTTGGCGCTCTTGACCTCCTTCGTCAGTGGACTACGAACGAAGACAGAGAAAAGCTATCAGCAATAGATCCAAGTAGTCCAGGTGCTTCAAGCGTTAGGAATCCCGTGGTAAAGCCTACTTTTCTTAACTCGCACCTCGCACCACGTTTCACGCTACTTGACTGTTCCGCAATCTAACTACATGCAACCCTGTAATGACTCAAAAGAAAGCTCTCAAAGCGATTCCGTCTAAAATGGTTTTTCGAAACCAGACGACTGACCGATCCGTATTCGAAATCTTTAGAATTCAGCAATTATACAAATTTCCCTTGTATACTCGGTAAATATCGGCTGCATTCTCTATACACACGGGTTGCCAACCCCTGGATCCCTGTTCTCACTCCTTCATACACAGTTCGCGATAAGCGCTTGTCGAGCTCAGCGTCGGGATACTCATCCAGAAGCATCTAAAGGAGATTAGATTGTTTTCGTCCAACATTATTGCTATCGGGAAATCTGTACACACGCGCTAGTAGATACGGTCGGGATGGATCTATCTGGAAGAGATCACCCTTTGTTGGTTGAGCTATCTCATGTGGGAGCTATCTATCTGGATGGGGATAGTGCCACCCTTGGTCAAGAGCAGGCACAACAGTTGTGCGTCCAGATTGGGAACCACCCTGGTGCCTATTCCGATACAGACAATACTTACTCAACCATCGAAAAGTTGCCCTCGTCCAGATTGGCGGTGACCAGTTTGTGGTTGAAGTGCAGGTGAATGTTCGGGTACTTCTCCGCCGCTGTTCGCCATAAAATAACGATAGGAAAAGAAGCCTTAGAAGTGGGTACGGGAAACCGGCAGAATTCCGCACATCGGTAATGCAACACCACCCGAGCGTCGAAGCGAGCAATACGCACCATTCAGCAGCACCTCGTTCAGATGCTTGCGGCCGACCGAGTAGATACACTGGTTGGTGTTCGCGTCGTACGGTACGATCTTCCGGTTGCCGTTGACATCGTGTAGCATCCGGCCCGACATCGGGATACCGTGCCCGAGCAGGGCTTCCTCCAGCCCGACCTCGGCCAACGCCCGGCGGCCACGTGCCGACAGGGCCAGGTTGATACTGCGCCCAATGACCAGCTCCGCCGTTCGAATGTCTATGCGTGGAGTGTATGGAAATGGAATAAGTTTCAATAACGATTACGACATCGGGGAAACTCAATGTAACCCACCTTCACGGTACTCGTACAGATTCACTTCGTGGCCTTTTTTGCCCAAATGTAGCGCAAGCAGCGAGCCAACCTAAGAATAGCCGAGAAAGAGATTATTACCAGCGATGGGAAGAATTAATTGGAATGATAATAGCCTCCGCTAGAGGCTTCTAGAACGGCCACATCGTATAATATTGTGAAATCAGGTCCATTAAACGCGAATTATTATTGACTCTGGTCAGTGTGGCGGAAATTAAACTAGCATCCCCATCGCGAATGAGATTAAATCACACTCGCAATGAAAAAGAAGCCGGCACAGCCGAAATTCAACAAGAACCATGATAAGCCAGCCAACACGTACGGGAGATAAATTTTTTTGCACATACGCCGAAGGATTCTGGGAAACCGAGTGGAATAGTTGGGAGGCTGATGAGTGTGTGCTGCTAGTAGTAAATGATTTACTTGTAGATTATTATAGCGATTACTTCTTTGCCCGACACCCTTGATGTCCACTTCTCTTCTTATCCTAGTAAACCATGGAAGGATTTTGTCACACTCTGTCATTATTTTTATCGTTTTTTCTTTAACTACTCTTGCTACATGTAAAATAGGGGAAAGGAGGATTTCAACAGTACACTAGAACTTACCAGTCCACCTCCAACGATGGCAACATCCAGTGGCTGGTGCTGCATGCCGTTGGTGTTGGTTCGCTTGTATTTATCACTAGTTGCCATTTTGCGTTTAGATTCACACAACAATAACAAGTTGACCACTTTCGCACACTTAAAACACTACTAGATCTATAACTTACAGTGAGTATTAGACTTTGCTGGTGAATCAAACACTGTTACCCACTATTACTATACGTGCAGCAGGTTTAAGAACCACCCATCCGGAAGTTCTAACAGGAGATCCGGCACGGCCAAGCGTCTGGCTGGAATTGAACACCGTCACCGACTATGCTGCACAGAAAAAGCTTCTCCACGACTCTCTTTGTCTCTCTCTCTCTCTCTATCTGTCTCTCTTCCCACTCCATCCCACCTCATCCTCCAGCGATTACTGCCTATCTGTTCATACACCGGCGCGCAATGTACGCTTCACTTACGCTTCTTTGGGCTTCCCTACGGTGAAGCTTAGTGCACCAGACGTTATCACATTTCCGATAGTTTTTTGTTGATGTAGTGTTGCTGTCTCTGTCGAAGTATTATTGGCGCTGGAAATACGACACCGCACGGTTACCAAACCTTCCAATCCGCGTCGGTTGTTCGGATCGCACAAGACCGAGGCGTAGAATTCCTGTTTTCAAATTTGAAAGTTATGTTTCTTTACGCGTAGCCGGTTCTGTTTTGTGCGTCTAATGAGCATTTATATTGGTTTTTGCTAAGCCTGATCGGCGTACGATTTTCGGTGAAGAACAAAAACGATTCACTATCACCAAAGAAGAGGCAAAAACTGTTGGTCAGCATCATTCGGCAGTTGTTTTTTTTTGACATAAGAAGATTCTAGTTGGTAAAGATAGGTCTTGTAGATAAGAATTATGCGATGGAAACGTGCCACGGGAAAGCCAACTCTAGCAAATTAAACACGATGTACTCATTGTGCACTCAAATTGCAATCATTCGAATACTTCGTTGATTTGTTAAGTTGGTTCTCGTGATTCGGTACTTAAAGCATACACTCACTTGCAAAAGACAAAAAGGCCAGAAATTTCCATCCCACTTGATGAGCTCGTGGAAAGGAACGCGTTGCAAATAAAAGTTATACGACCGGCTTAGTGCAGGATTAGGGTGTCAAGAGGTGTGTAATAATAGCAATGCTAATAGTTAGCAAACGGCTTTGCTAAGCCACGACACGGTCACAAACAAGGCAACCATCCCATGATGCTACTGTGGGTTCCCCACCGTCCGAGTGAAAGTAATGCGATTCCAGGAAGTACGAGCGATATCAGCCCCGCAGACACCTGCAGATATGCACGTTTGGCAAACAGAAGCATCCAAGCAGCTATCTCCGGGGAATATGCCGATTATCACCATCGCTAGGCTGGACGATCGACCCGTTGTCAACTCAAATGTAGGGCCACATTGTCGGGTCGATACCGTCCAACCATTAATGTTGTTATCTGCGCTATGCTGGGATAGGAAGCAACAGGCATCGATATGAGCTGCAAGATGAGATTAACGAGGATCGTGATCAAAACGGTAGCGACGTGCGATGACTGACCCAGTGAGATTGGACAATGTGTGACATCGGGCATGTTTGTTCAACGGAAAAGTGGAGTTTTGGGGTTTTGCTATAATCGCTTGAATCTGAAACCGAGTTGTAGTAAAAGCATAACAGTGGTATTACATTTTCGTAAACACAACGTTGGTACGATGAGAACGAGTATTTAACTATACATCATTGTTATATGCGCTACTAACAAAAAATATTCAACAGATATTTCGCAGGCTTTGCAGCACATCATAAACTAAGTTGGAAAAACTGGTCTTACAAATAAATATATCAAAAATGAATATTTCGCTTTGTACTAAAACTTGTACTAAAACACGTGCCGTGCGCAAAGGATTTTTCTTAGGGGTTTAAGTTTCCCTTACCGCATACACCTAATTCCTTACTGCAAATAGGTTGAGTCCATGAAATAGTCCATATTGTTGAATAAATTATACGTTGGATGGGAAACAAAGCATCGTTACATTAAATCGAAATTAGCTGTATTCTCTTTTCTTTTGTGACATGTCCTAATAACATTAAATTTCAATTTTGAAGCACACACACAAAAAGAAAAAATATGATTTTCACATAGTATACATTGGGCAAATTATGAATTTATCCTGGCTGGCATGATGGGAGAGTTTAAATCGCGCCAAGGATAACTGGTGACATACTTCAGTGCCACTTCGGAGGCTTTTAACTTGGAACCAAAACACCAAATTACGGAGATGCGAAAGCTACATTTAGTGGATTTGTATATTAAGTCGCTTTAGTACTTAAGAGTACTGCTATTTCCAAACGGAAAACGGGGAGAATGGTTAAGATTAAGTAAGAAGTCGATTGAAGTTGGTCTACATCAATAATAGAAGGATATGAAATTTTATGAACTGCATGAAAATATCGGAGACGTAGCATGCTCATTATTTTCTAAAAGATGGAAGAAACTGAGAGAAATATTAACTGCTGGTAAGCAAAATGATAACAAAGAATGACTATTCATCTCAATTGATTTGAAAATGTACCGCTTTTGTTTGCCATCCGCGCCTCCATACAAATCACAAATTATAAATGGTTTGATCAAATATCGCTGCAAACCATATCGAAGACCGTTTTCATGTTTCAAACGTAAAACGAAACCAACTTAACTCAACTTAACTGTGAAAATTCGAGTTCACTTACGACCGAAGCAAAAATTTACACTTGTTTCACCGTACAACCGACATCTGCACCGACTTTTTCCACCAGGCAACCATGCATTTTCTCGGGGTTTGCAAGAACAACATCAACACTTTGTTTGTAGAGTAACTGACGCTGGCCAGAGATGCCAGGCTGCTGTGTATTATTCCATTTTCAACATTCCACATTCGAAGCGGAATATGCCTACACCGTCAGCGTCAATCAGTTTCCTGCTGTTGTATCACTCTCTCCCCCTCCCACACACTCCCAGCTTAGGCAACCAGGGCGGAAGCGGTGCTGGACTCGTACTTCCAGTTGGGCGGCAGCACTGCCTTGATCTTGTAGTACCGGGCCAGACGGTGGATGCGGGACTCGATCAGAATCAGACGGAACTTGCTATCAATGTCCTTGCGGTTGCGCTCCAAGTGCTTGCGGATCGATACGGCCTTCTTGATCAGGAAGTACAGATCCTCCGGAATGTCGGGCTTCAGGCCCACGGCTTTCATGATACGCAGCACCTGTGTGAAGAGATCGGCGCGGTTTAGTGCACATTCATTTTGGCCAACACGAGCGAGCACAAACAAACACCTTCTTTTGAACACTCAACTAACCTTGTTGCCATTGACGAAGCGGACCTGAGCGACACCGTGCGAGTCACGGAGGATGATGCCGATCTGCGACGGAGTCATGCCCTTCTTGCCGAGCTTCTTGATCTGCTCCTTCACATCCTCGGCGTTCAATTTCAGCCACGACGGCACGGAACGACGGTATGGCAGCGCGGATTGGGAAATACCCTTACCAGGAGCGTGCATACGACCCATTTTTCGATATTTTTATTCGTGCTTTTACGCACCGCGTGTTTAGTTCACCGAGAGTTGTAAAAAAAGGAAGATGGAGGAAGTCGTGTCAAACGTTGACAGCGCGGCATACATACCGGTGGCCATTTACTTTGACAGCCGGCTGACGCTTTTGCTGTCACGCTGGTCTTTTAAATTTATCTAGTGATGGCCTTCCTTTTAATTTGCAAAACATGATATTTTGTGATGCGATTTCTCAGGTTTTTTGTCCCATGTCTTGATCTGAACAACATAAAAGATGATTTGATGCAGTATTTTTTCAGGAATCGAATCAATATAAATCTTAAATTCCTTCACAAAGACTTTGATTTTTAAGCGTTTACAACGCTTTCTTCTCTAGCTTCCAAACTTGACCACTAGAGACACCGCCGATAACAAATTCACGAGGAGTTTAAAAACAACAACAAACATGATTTCCTCATAGAAAGCTGCGTGTTTTTAGAATAAAATCCCTTTTAATTTTTGTGTTGTACAATCTCTTTGAAGTTACAAAAGAAAATTGAATTTTTTTACACTCTTTAACTTAGATTTATAACCCACATGCAGGACAGCAAAGCAAGTTGCGTTTATGGATAACGTGTCAATACTTCACAGTCTCGGATTGCATACACAGTGTGTTCCGATTTGAAATTGCCGTTTGTGGAGCAGGTACGTTGGCCCATTGACAAACTTCCTTCACAATTGGCGCATGCGCACGCAAAATCCATGTGCAAAAGATGCAAAAACAGCAAAACAACTTCTCAATCACTCTCGCCAGTCGGTTCCCCTCGTTGATGCATTGAATAATAAACAAGTTCATTTGTGGAATAGCTTAAATTGGATTAGATTCGATCGGGGTAAAGGATGGTGCGGGTGTTGACGGTGTCGGTTGGTTGGAGGGGTGTCACCAAGCACCCAGCACTGGAACCACGTCGCTGCTCATAAGCACTACCCAGACGCCACCAACCACGGGGTGTGTAACACGATTTCAACGAGGACAATCTATACACGTCCCCAACGCGGTAATGATTAGTGTGCTTTCTTAGTTTTACGGTGCCATTAATTTACTTTCTTTTCCGTTGCGGCCCCCACATACAGTGTTTCTTCATAGCATGCCTAATAGTGATTCGTCCGGTGGTATATACTCCCCTCTTCCACAGACGCCACTGACCGATTCTGAGAGTGAAGAGGAACTACTGCGACGCACCGTCACTGTCCGTCGAATTTCGGAGCGAACGAGTGGTGGTAGCGGGGGCGTAGCGACAGCGATCATGATGAACGGCATGAAGGGTCGTCCGGTGGCGGAGTTGCGATCTGCACCCGGGGCGGAGAATGGTGGAGCTGCCCTGTACAACGGTGGCTATCCCCCAAGTCCGAGCGATGTGGAGGATGCGAGCGGTGTGTTTCACGCGGACAATGTGGCCATTTTGCATGAGGCTGGTTCCATACCGGACCACAAGATGTCGCTGCCAAGGAAGTGCTGCTTCGTGGCATCGCTGGTCGTATGTTTTCTGGCGTTGGTAATCTTCCTGTGGATCATTCCATGCTCCGATGAGTTATCATGCCCAGCACGGTGAGTTACTTGCCAAGGGATACGCGTATCGTGTATCGAGAAATTAACAACCCCAAATGTCTCCATGCAGGGCGGAACGTGTTAAGACGCAAAACTGGATAAGGAACTACGAAAAGATCGAGCTGAAGGGTGTAATCAACGTGGTCGAGGGTGTGCACGGCAAGAGCAAAAACCTCGTCTTCATGTACCGGGGCGACAAGCTGTTCCCGGAGTTTGACGAATCCTACCGACGGCGGAACGGAATCATCTCGCTGGTGGGCAGCTCCGGTAAGGTGGCCTGGTACGATCAGATGATAAACGAACCGAAAAGCATCGACTGCACGCTACTCGATGCGGATCGCAGTGGAGCTCCGGATTGTCTCGTGTTGGACGAATACGGACAGCTGGAGTGCATAGATCCACTGTCTGGGGAGTGGTTGTGGCACGCGGAAGGCTACAACAAGCGCAGCAGTGGGGGCAAGCAGAACGACATGCTCGACTTCCCGCTCCTGATTCCGGATGTGGATGGGGACGGTGTGCACGACCTGCTGTTCGTGACAAGTTCCAGCGAAACGAAGCACAACCGACTGGTGATGATATCCGGCCGGAAGGGTGTCACTATCGGTGACTCGTACGCCGTCAAGGAGTGTCTGTACGTGCACAAGCTAATGCTGGACGAAGAGCTGAACGTGAAGTTTAACTGTGTGAAAGAAAAATCTGAACAGCAGAAGGCGAAATCGCTTCCGGAGCTGTACAAACTCATCCATCGAAAGGCGCTGGATATGCGCGTGGTACGCCGAATGCCAACCGATCTGCCGCAGCACAAATTTTTCGGTCAGCGGCGCAACACCGAGAAGCAGCGCACGATAACGAACGTCGGTGGTAAGCAGCTGGTCGTCGAGAACCGTGGCAAATGTCCCGAGAACTGTTCCACCTCGGTGCTCCTGACGGAGGAAGCCACCGGCGAGCTGCTCTGGAACGTGTCCGGCCGCCAACTGTACGGCATGCAACCGGTACGCTTAAGCTTCTCCAGCTTCGGTGCCGACAATCGGTCCACGATGTACGGCTTCGTGATCAAATTCTGGGAATGGAGCCAGCGCGATCCCGACAATCGAAGCTCACGGTTCAAGCGCACGCTGGGTCTCGGGCTCGGTGGCCACGATGACGATCGCGATCGACAACGGTTCGTTCACCAGCAACCCTGGATTGGACCGCCGGGGTTGGATGCTATCTCAAAGACATCGTCGTCTGCGCGCGGCCAAAACCAATCGTCGTCGTCGTCCTCCACGCGACCGGCCGGAGTGTTTCGGACCCGTATGCGCTTCCTCAAGGAAACGATCAAGCTGATCGTGTTCAACTCCACCTACATCAAGATCGAAAACACGAGCCAAAGCAACGTGATCCAGTTCTGTCGCGAGCCTGTCAACGGTGATCCGGCGGACGGGCTGTGCCAGCCGGACCTAAACTACCAGGAAAACTCACTGCTCATTGCCGATCTGGATGACGACGGGTCGCAGGAGCTGGTGTCGTACTACTCGACGTTCGTCAAGACGGCTACGAGCGATGCGGACGGCATGGGAGCTGGAGTCGGCGTTGGACCGGGCGCAACGATGAAGCTGAAAACGTACGTCCAGCTGCTGCGATTGGAGTCGGAACTTCCGAAACTCTACACACCGCCCGTCGGTCAGGAAGAGCCCACAGTGGCGACCGATGCCGCAAAGCATCGTTGAAGTTGAAGCGTTCCAAACTACGCGTCAGCATAAACAAGTGTGATTGTGTGATCTCGTACCAACCGTTCCAATGTGTATTTTTAAGTTTTTTTTTGCAATCCTTTTCATCGATGTTAGGTCGTAGAATGCCACTGTCGCTGTAGCTAGTGAAGGAAACAGCTACATTCACACTTCTAACGCTAGTAATAATAGTGTAAGCCAACGATAATGATAGTAGCTCGTTAACATGGGGCCTCGAGGAGAGTGCTGTGACGCCATTACGGGTTTGTGGGTTTGAAAAGCAGTGATCAACGAAGGAGAAGCGGAATGCACGACACCCCCTTTCCCATGTACGATAAATAGTGATTATACCTCTTCATCGTTCACTGCACCAAGAATCCTTAGAGTCCGTAGTCCTTATGTAGCCAGGCGCACGCTTCTATTTTCGTCACAAAAATGCAATCAAAAGACATGATAAAGCTCTGGGTTCGTGGAGTGGAGAGCAAAAGGAAATATATTAAACAAAAATCCATATGGACCTAATGTTGAATAAAAATGTGCAGAAGTTAACGATTAGTGAGCACGGGAGCACGGCAGCACACACGATGCTTTATTGTTCTACGTGAAAGAAATGCGGTAAATATGTAAACATTCACCACGGCTAGTAGGTTGGCTACAAAACAACACTCATTAAACCAAGCAACTCGGGCTTCAGTTCCGAATAGTTTAACTAAATGGGCCGAATGGGCATAGTTGTGGAAGAGTTTGTGGAGGGAAAACACGAATGTGAAAACATGGGGAAAGTTCGCCTTTGCAAACAGATATCGCGCTAGCGAAGGAGAACAAAATGTGCGCTTCTCTAGTATAGCTTGAAGAGACAATTTTCTATCTCCAATCGGTTATTCCATCGCCCATTACCCTAATCGTTCTCGACGCAATATATTACGTGCTGTCCCATTTACGGCATGCGAAGCTTAAACCTACTTCTTTCTATCGCTTCAGCTCTTGGCCGGCCGTCACACTATGTGCGAAATGTGCGGAATCGTCGTTGTTTACAGCAAAACATACGTATATGTTCGTCATGGCCGTCGTCAACAGCTTACACCCGAGCAGTTCGGTTGGTTCGGTTGAGGCGATAGTCCATTGAACGTAAATTGTTAGCCCCACAGTTGTTTACTACTACACTGTGTGCGCTAGTAGAGGACGGTTTACCAAGTACCAGATCTGGTGATCTGGAGGAAAACCCCGGTAGTAGCAGATGACTCAATGCGGCTACAATGATGTTAGTTGTACATACAAATTATGTTGGACACTATTTCCTGTCCTATCGCAAACTCGTGATCGGCGCGTGATGCAAAAGAGTTTCAACGGTGTTTCCTGTTTGGGCGCCATTATTTAATAAACTTCGCTCACTCTCTCGAACGATCGCTTTTCGGGTTTACTTTTTGATAAGCGAACTTCGGCGTAATTGTGCTGCTGTTTCCAGCTCATCCCGAACGAGTGCTCCACTGTCCACTGGCCCTGAGCGGATGCGAGCGGCATTGATCTTGCTCCCGATGCACCCGCACGGTTAATGAGCCGTGGCAAGAACAACCGCTGTAATCGCGCGAATGTTAAACAGTTCAACAAATTTCCTTTGCAATGGTTGCGATGTATCGGCAGTTCTTAGTTCGCTTTCTCGGCGCTACCCAGGACACCGAAACAAAAAATCCCACCCAACGTATCAACAAAAGTCGCGAGACTTGTAACGTGTTCCACCGTGCCTTGCACCTTCACGCGTCCCGGCACGCGTCTCGGGCGCAAGAAACGTTCGCACTAACACTGGAGCGTATGTCTGGAGGATCTGCGCTGCTTATCAGCTGCTGCCGTGGGCAACATCGCGTTTGCTGACGTAGGTTGCACAGGATCAACGCGTCGTCGCCGTCGTCCGATCGGCGATGGCAACTATGGGATGCCTGTTCTGCCTCTCGCCGGCAACAAACCCCTCAGACCGTGTGAACTTCGCGTTGGCAGATCTCTGGGACGTTTGTTGTAGAGATTTTTACGAGAATTACGAGCTCCTCTCGGCCCCTGCCGTACGCTGGCATGAGCGGGCGTGAAGTTAAACAAATACGAGGATTTATAAACTTGATCAAGAAATCGTACACCGCCGGGTTTGCCGCTTATAAATAGAAGATCGAGTGAGAAAGTGGTTTCATTCAGCTGTAGATAATCTAACTGATTGCAATTGGAACCTCGTGCTGCGAAGAATTGCGGGCAAGCTCGGAAGCAAGTGAACGTTGGCGTAAAGTGATAAATCCGTACCGGTTAACCATTCGCAGCAAGACGAACCTCCAGACAAACAATGGCCGCCTACAACGACAGCAAGCATGGTGTTAGCAAAATGTAAGTAGCAACAGAAAAAGTGTGCGAATAACAGGCAAGGATGCCAAGGGACGTGAACTAGCACCCAAAGGCACTCAGGCTCCGAAATGGGGCCAAGAGTAGAGCAAATCAATTGTCGCAATTCCAACACGTTCGCGCTATCAATCATGTGGCTCTGCTCGGGGACCATCAGAAAGTCATTAAACAAGTTGAAACCTCCGGCTGCAGTTCTGCCCCGGTTTGGAATTGCATGCCGGTCCGAGATCGTCGGTGCTGCAATCATCATCATCATCATCAGCAGCAACAGCGTTCGAACTCGCACAAACAAGCCCAATCATGGCCATCGGCTGGTGCGAGTTTATATTTTGCACAAAAATTACGTTACACCCTCCGCTGCAGGGCTTGACAACACGAGAAGGGAATGTCTTTCCCTCAACGAACGCGCTCTTGTTGGGCTGCCGCTTTGGAGGATCGTGCCGATTGGTGCATGGGAGGCACGGCTTCCTGAAGGGTGCACGTATTTCCTACTTTGCGTAAAGTTGTTTACGCAGCGTTCACCACCAACGTTCGACTAAGTGCTGGAAGCGTCTGACACGGTCTGTCAACGAGTTGTCAAAACAAACCTAGAACGTTGGTGTTCTAAATGTAACAAAAACAAACCGAAAAGCGAATCACCGCGGGGCTTTATCAATTTTCACGTTTTAACCGCGGTGTTGGTGTATTTTTTGTCTTTGGAAGAGATGTCATTTATTTTATGAGTTAGAAGACAAAGCAAAAAAAAAAAACACACACACACACGCACAAGGTTCTCGACTGCTCGAGAAATCGTTTTGCAAAACAACCCCGTTAATTGCATCACTCTGTTTTCGTTTCCTGAAGCTGCGTTTGGAAAGGGTTCGCCGTATCAGGGTTGTTGTTGTGCTGGTGCTGGGTGATTATGATCAAGCTTACAGTTTCGCCTCCTCTCTCGGGTGACCCCCCAGGGCCCAAGCGGCGATGTTTACGATGCAACGCTAGCTGTCGCGCCCTTTTCTCCTGCCCATTCGAAGCCATAATATGATTTGCAATGCCCTGTGCGAATCGATTGTGGTGCTGATCTGGTTGGGCCAAACCCCACCCAGTAGCGCGCGTCTCACACGAGCACCACGTGTTTCTCGGTGGCATAAGATTTTGCCATCCTAGACCGGCTTCACCGAAACCCACTCGATCCTGAATAACAAAACAAAGAAACAGAAATTCGGGATCCTTATCGCGATCGCGTGACGTCTTCCTTCGGTCAGCAAAACATGTTGTTTTTCTGAGCCCTCTGACCCCCGAAAAAAACTGGGCGGCACCCAACCAATCGCCAGCAGCGTACGCTTCCGTCTGCACTACAACAAACCGATTCGGGAGGACATTCTAGGCGGATCGGTTGTTATTTCTCCCGCATGTTGTATGCCGTCGTACACGGTTGAACAATTTCCGCATACCCGCCAGGAGACAAAGGAATCCGTTTGGCAGACACTTTGCCAAGGTGATCAAAACGAAGCGCATTGAAATTCGCACGTACCGAGTGCTGTGCCACCCGGTGGGATCGAAGTGAACGGCTGGCTTGCGGTGCGAAACTCGTCCGAGCATATCGGAAGACCCAACGGCGATGGCGCGTGCCATCGGCTGCTGACGTTCGTTCTGATTTCCTGATTGCCGACGAACCGAGCAGGCCGTGCAGCTCGATTTGTATGCAGCGGTCTCACGGAACTGCTCGATTGGAAACAGACAACAAAACCATTACTTAAGAGCGTCATCTTTCCATAATTACCCGTCGCTCGTCGGTTTGCGTCCGTCTTGTCCGTCTTGCTGTCTCCTCGGTTGCAATCAGCGCAAACATTCCCTTCCACCTTCCCGCTCCCCACTGGAAGGCAGAGGAGAGAGAAGCAACACACAACAGACACACACACGCATACCGAAGTCCAGTCACGCGAAAACATGCGCGCGGAACAGCGACGACGACGCTTTTATGCTATCACCGGGGCCGTTCGGGTGGTCATTCAAGATCGAGGTGCGACAGTGTACGGTTCAGTACCGGGAGAAGCCGCACAGCAAACGCACCAGAGTCCTTTGCACAGGGTGCACAGTGAAAGAGACCGGACGAGGGCTTCGTGCAGGGCCACTAGAGTGACTGTAGTTACGGGCGTGTAGAGCGATGAGCAAGTTTAGCTACCTCCAAAATGGCAGCGCGCCAAACGGTGTCTCCAACGGGCATCATCAGCACCAGAATGGACATGCGAATGGAAACCGGCACGGTGGTGAACTGACAGAAGCCTGTCAACCGACGGCAACCACCAGTGGACCATTCCACATGCCCCGCACCGAGCACGTTGGGTAAGTCTGCGGACGGGGCTTCCTGGGCGAGTGGAAGAGTCGTTGCTCTGGACTGGAAACCGGAACCGGCCGGAAAGATGATCCGGCCAATCGGGCGGAAAGGAAGACGTGTAAGTGCTGCGAGCCACGCGTCCATCGCCAGTAGGTCACCGTTGGTCGATTGATGGTGTGAGCTTCTTGCGAAAGTTCTCTAGTACAAGTGTTCGGACAAGTGATCTGAAGTTCGGAACCGCTTACTCCCTGTAGCTGTCTTAAAGCGTCTTATCATCTCGATCCTCCCGGTACGCTTGATCGTTAAATATTGTTATTACGCAGCTTTGGATCGCAGCCGAAAACTGTTCCCCGGTGAAATCTCCTGACCGATGGGGGAATTATCAGTGGATCTGCGTAGTAGCAACAAAACAGAACCCTCGGTCACACCGGTGCGACATTTGCAACTCCACGGTTTGGGGCGCCGTGAGGAGTTCGTCAACAGCGCCTTATCAGCGCTGTCATCGAGAAGTTTCGTGGGTCGGGAACGAACTGGATGCAGGGATGTGTGAACAACATCAGTGAGAAGGGGATGATGATGATGATGATGACGATCGTGCCCCTCTTGGAAACGATCGGCAGGGTCATCGAGTCATCGAGGCGTCGGCGCAGACAAAACGCTGTGCTGCTGGGCATCCTCTGATAACGAGCTCGAGAGAAAGAGAGTGAGAGAAACAGTGTGTGTCTGTGTGTGTGTGTTTGTTTCTGCATGTGGCAACGTAATTGCTCATCCAGAGACAGGTGGTTTAAAGCGGTGCTCCGTCCGAAGTCAGAACCTTTTGGCCCAAAGCAACCTTGCGACGGCTTGCGATCTATTACAAAATCCCTTTTCCACGTGGTGCCTAACGTTTGCCTTTCGCTTTTTCTCGAATTTCCCCCGCCGCAGGTACACCTATGACACGTTGCAGGAAATCGCCAATCATCTGCTGGCCCGCACCGACCTCCGCCCCAAGGTGGGCATCATCTGTGGGTCCGGATTGGGTACGCTCGCCGATCAGCTGACCGATGTCGACATCTTCGACTACGAGTCGATTCCCCACTTCCCCGTCTCGACGGTGGCCGGCCATGTTGGGCGGCTGGTGTTCGGCTATCTGACCGGTGTGCCGGTAATGTGCATGCAGGGCCGCTTTCACCACTACGAAGGATACCCGCTGGCCAAGGTGAGCCGCTTTGGGAAGGAAAACCCAACTCCCAGAAACCTAACCTAACCTGTCCGTTCCTAACCTAACGTTTTCCGCTCTAGTGCTCGATGCCGGTGCGCGTGATGCATCTCGTCGGCTGCACGCATCTGATCGCGACGAACGCGGCCGGCGGTGCGAATCCCGCGTG
>JXXA01016397.1:0-16586 GCA_000956255.1 Anopheles punctulatus
GGGTATTAAGCTACAATGTACCTTGCGGAGAAAATTTATCCTTTTTTATTTATTATTATGTAATACCACTGTAATCGGCTAAAATTTTGAAATTGTTCAGAATACAATATGAAAGCATTGGTTATAAAAACATGCAATAAATGTAATGTATGATCAGTTACTTTCTTTTTCAAGTATGATGGTAATGACGGGAAGTATTAAAAAAAAAACCCTCCAATAAGCACCGTGTAATCAATTTTAAAAGAAAATCTCAACCTAACGCACAATCATAAATTCACTACGTAATGCATGTGATAAAGCATCCAAACGAATTCCGAGACAAACAAACTCCACCCGCACTACTCGCGAAACTCGAAAATCGTAATGCATTGAGTAAAAATCCGAAAATCAAAACCCCCGAAAATTGGTGCCACCCACCCCGAACTGAGCGTGGAAAACAAAATTACGCAATATTCCGGATGCCTTCAAGAGCCCCAAAAAAAACCCCGAAGAAAGTGCAAACGCTTCTTCGGTCCATCCGTTGTAGTATGCTTACAATAGTAGCTTTTTACTGCTTGCACATATTGGTACGGCAGAGTGCGTGTGCGTGCAGCATTGATTGTGATAGATAAGCTGCTTGGATGTATGGGATGTAGGGGAAAAAAGAAAAGTAAACCCCGAAACATTCACCTATCTGTGTCGCAATGCGTTACGGAAGCATCCAAATACGGAGCTCATGCGTTTTGTGAGGTGAAACTGTTGGAGATGAACGGCAGCGGCGGTCTACGCACAAAACGGTGGTAAATTTCTTTCTCTGCTCCCTGGCACCAATACCATCACGATCCACGACACGCACTCGGGGGTTGATGGTGACACAATCAACGCAACCACCCATGGCTAGCGCGCCATTGTATTTACTATTGTGTTGCCCAACGGCCGAACGGAAAGGCGGCGATTGACGCTCTTGTCTACGCCTACTCAATTCGCTAGAGATTGGTTGGATGGCTGGAAAGCTCGTCGCCACGCTTAACAGCACGCAGGTTGGAAGCCCCCACATACTTTTGAGTGTATTTTTTATTGCACCGTCTGCGAAAATCGCTGTGGCTGCAGGAGTATCTATGCTTGTCACTAACTACTGTTAGTATCTACGAGGAGTATCTTCGTTGTTGGTTATCGGATAATTAACAATAGCATTGCTTAAAATATTGCATCCATTACACATATTACTGCCAGTATAGTTGAGTTTGAATTCTAATAGCTTCTCAATAGACACTCATCGATAAAGAAAAAAAATCGGGGAACAATATGGATTATACAAGAAAAATAAACTGTTTTGAGAACATGTTGACTTAATTGTTTCATAAAAACCGATAAATCAGCTAAAGGTAAAGCTGTAAGCTTACGAAAACATAGATAGTTTGTATTTCAATTCAAAATTTATATTTAGACTCACCCTAGCTGAATAATAAATATGAATAACTTAACACGCACTTTAACACCCCCGGGACGAAATGATTTTTAACAAAAGTAACTTTCGCATACTTTTTTTCTACTAGCAATACAAAATACGGCACTGGATTCGACAGCAAGAATGCCAAACACCAAGTTCTTTGCAAAAATGAAAAAATACATTGTTTTCCTAATCGATTGCGATACATTAACGACGGTTTTAAAGGTGCTTTTAGTTTGAAACAGTTAAATAAATAAAACCATTTTGCTACTTTTTATAGTTTTCAACCGTTGAATATTTAAAAAATGCCAAAAATTGATGATAGTTGTTGCATAAAGTAAAACGTTCATAATCAACACCTATCTGCTTTTTTAATGTTAACAAATATGAGCAGCGATAATCCATTTTTATACAGGCAAAAGAACACTAAGATGTAGGAACGACATTGAACTCAACATGACGATCTGTTCTGGTCGCAACAATTTTTTTTTATATTAATGGGTTCTGTACAGGTCAATAGCATCAGATTTGTGGCTAGCTTTAAAACACGTCTCTCTTCATTTTTATATGAGCAAACGAGTATAGTTATAGCGTGAATTATTTTCTCTGCGCACCCTGGCCGTGAAGACAGACGAGCTAGCTAAATCATCATAACTGACCGACAGACATATCAATGACAGCTTTCCTATGCCGTCCGTAAAAGCTGGCCTCCTTCGATCACCTTTTTCAGTGTGGAAAACGGCCTTCGACAGCATTGCTTTGTGTCGAACGAGGGCGAGAAGAATATTATGTTCCAAATAGGTCAAGTGATCTGTTTAAACAAATACCTACAAATTTGGGAGATCCAACTACGCAGTATCTTAAAAGCTAATCGAGTTCATTCACACAAAAGCGACAAATATGTATTAGAGATAGATTTCCAAAGGTCTTACCTTCAAAAGTTTTGCGTTTTGTAATAAAACTTTCAAAGACGATTACATCTTTCATCCGAATCCAATCTTTTCTGTTCCAACTCACTTCACTTCACTCGCCTTTACATGCGGGCCACGTTTTATACTTTATAGAGCTGTGGTTCTTTAACAGCACCGTGATGGGAAAGGAATATTACAGACAGAATATACAGACGAAATTCTACCACAAGATTAGCATCATATTTTAATTTCATTCACTTGGCCTCACATGCACACTAAAACCACTTGAAACAAAATGTTAACCGGTGAAAGATTATAAATACAGAACCCAGATGACTTTTACGAACCAAGTCAGGGTACTCAACTAACGACGTAGCAAACGCACTTTTTTTAGCACACACTCTTTCATTTTGTGAGAGTAATCTGCTGGGTTTGGCATGCTTTGGCTCGTTTGCTTGGTAGATCTACACAGAAAACACAATGACATAAACACACAAACACACACGTGCACGCAACACTTTGAATATTACGTGCTCACAACCCCCACCTGCCACCATCATAATCTGATTTGTATGTTGTTTAATATTCCGTGCCACCGAAATGGTCTGAAATAACTCCCAAAAAATATGTTAACGTACTGCTTGTGCGTATGATGAACCAAGAGAAGGTTGTTGTTTTTCATGTCATGCCGGTTCAGATGACGGAAAAGAGGGGAAAAACATTTTACACTAAGCAACATAAAATAAGATCAATTTCAAATCTTGTCGTTGCCAGATGATATTTGAAACTCTTTTTTGTACGGTTTCTTTTTTTTAAGTGCATGCTCCTCATTCGGAGGTTCGGCAACAATCAGCTGTGTTCATGCCACCATGGCTGGTTATGAAACGTGACCGTGGTCTCTCCTCCTTGAATGCAACCCATCGAAATAGCAAGCCAATACATGCCCTGGTGACATCTCTCGAAGAAAATCGATCTTCCTCGCTGGTGGTGGTGATATTGATGGCGGTGGAAAACATAAAAAAGACACAATAAAAGGACTGTGTTTCTAGGAGCATGCTCCCCTACCAAAAGGAGCATTCTACTACGCGTCTGCTCCCTGTCCATCGCAACAAGGATGCAAAACAAACACTAACACAAACATACTGGCAATAGCACGACTCAGGAGCAAGAGAGAGTTTCAAACGTTCTCCATGTGGAAAACACCTGATCCGACGGGGACCGCGTTGCTCTGGGTTGTGAATTGCATTATGATTATTATGCATGCATATATGTGTGTGATTACGTTTGACACATGGAAGAAAGTAACTGGGGATGGTGTAGCATTTGCCCCACACACTTGTTTCAAGTACACGCGCACCGGACGACGGCCACTTTTTTTGCTGCTTCATAGCGGCCCGAACGCAAGTGTTTGTGTATGTTGGTGCGCGCGTGTGAGAGCGAAAAAAGACGTGGCAAACAGCGAAGATATTGTTGGACGGGTGGCTGGCCAGAAAAGTGGTCGTTGAGAGTGTAAAGAAATGCCTCCATCGTCTCGGCTGTCTCGGCGCAACAAAGGAAAAACACAATCGCATTCGTTTCTTCAGATACACAAACACACAGACACACACAAACGTCGACTCTACAGTCCGTGGACATCATAGCAACACACTGGTGCACTTTTCAGTCCGAGACTGCATTGGGGATGATGATGACAATGTAACCGCGAGAAACACTCATACAAAGGCACCCGCGCACATTGGCCCTGTTTTTCATTCGCTTCCGTTACTTTTTCAATTCCGATATCCGAGAGGAGGATTGCTACGTCCGACACAGGCGAAACACACACGTGCGATGTAACAACACTGCAGGCTCCGGAAATCCTTGCCACATAATTATTTTTACAACCAATAACTGATTGTTAAACACCACGCTGAATGTTGTATTGTATTATGTGTGGATTTGTATCCACGGGCCGGTGTTGTTTAGAGCTCTCCTTTTTCCAAAAATCTACAATATTATCACATAACATCGCGTTTATTTTATCGTCCTCGCGCACGCACAAAAACTCAGGTACATGTATGTACATTACGTCGCCATGAGAAAAATATCGATGGACTCGAAAATGTAGTAGTTAAACCTGGTGGAAAATCTAATGGGTCCAATGAAAATGCAACGTAATAGGTACGACCGAACACACAGCCACACGTACGCACAAAATAGTCCGATTTATTGCTTTGTTGAGGCACGATCTAGTTCTTTATCCATTCGGTTAATTGGTATGGCTAGATCCGGAAAAGTGTACTGTTTTCGCTACACAGACACACTATTTACGTACATTTCAGGCAATTATTTCCAGATAAGTCAGAGCAGCACAGCGACGTGACCACTGTCTTCGAACTTTTTTCTATATTTGAAGAAAAGGAAGAAGATAAGCAATAACAACAACAACAGACAGCTGTCATAGCTGTCATCATCTGCCAATCATCAGCAGCATTTGTAGCCGCCATTGTAAAAACAATAATGAACTGTTTAAAACGCAAGGTTGAAAGATCATCTTTTTTCAAACTCAAACAAATCCGTTAAACCTTTTTATTTACAACACAATTACACATTTCTGCCCATCGGGCTACAGGGGTAGCCACCAATTTAGAATGCTAATTGTAATTAACAAACTGATTTAATCCCAGTAAAGTTTACTAATTCATCCCAATTTGTTTGATTCCGAGCAACATCATTTTAAAGTTATCTGCTTACCATCATCAAAAAGGGATCGATTTTTTCGAAAATCAATGTTCGAAAATATAAATTGCATTTGTCGGACTTTTTACAATGTTTAAGGTTTTACTCAATTTTCATCTGACAAAGCTATTCATAGAAGATGGATTACACTAATTGAAAATTATTATATTATTATTGAATTTAAATTCATTCAATTAAAAATCAGAGATCTGGATGTCAATTTTATAAACCATCGAAAATTCGTAGAAATACTGCCAATTGAAATAGGAAAGCTTAAATATTTTTGCAACTTTAAAACCTCTTCGTAGTAATGCACTGAAAGGAAACAATTAACAAAAAAGTATGTAAAAATTTGAATTATGGACTTTTATTTCCAATGCTAGTGAGGCTGGCAAAGTATTCTGACTTAGTAAAACCCGATTATGTGCGTCAAACAAGTTTTTTTATAATGAGGAAAGATGGAAGGATGGAAAGCTAAACAGATTTACTACTAGAAACTAGACGAGTTGTTGTTTCATTAAAATTATATTTTAGATAGGAATCAGCATAAACAAAATTAGGTGCATTCAAAATTGATAGATTCCCGGGTTCTCAAGAAAAGAGGTAGCAATTAAAACTCAAGAAAAAGCAGCCATACTAATTTTTTTTTCGGACAAATATATTTCTTAAAGTTAGTCGAAAGTTAAACACATATTCAATATTTGGCCTCGATCACGTTCCAATCATTCCGATCAAATAAAATCACAATCGTTTTAATGTCTCGGGTAGCTGACTTTTATTAAACGGTTAATAAGCGGCTACCCATGTGAGAAAGCGTTTTTCATTAGTGGAGTAAAAATAAATAAAAATGTTCGATGTAAGATTTTCGCTTACATCGTTTATTTCTTTCCTGTTTTTAAATGTGTTTGGAGTTAGGTAGTGCTCTGTCGTATCACGAATAATTTAAAAAAAAAACGATGAAACGAAACAAAGCCCAAAAATGCTGACATGATTTCATTAAAAATTAATGATGATAAAATGAATAACCAAAACTCAGAAAAAAAAACTTTTTGTAGTAGAAGTAGTAGATGCACATAGAACAGTTCGAAATATTCGAAATATTCGAGGCTCATAGCCTCCGAGGCTCAAGTGTTTTATCCATTGAATATTTTATGCTTTTAGTGTGTTTTATTACGTGGTCGATTTCTCCACACCAATTAGTTCGACGCTCATTTTGACCTAACTGGCACTCCGGGTCAGATGTTAGTCTAAAACACCGAAGTGAAAAGATGAGAAAAAAAGTCCACAAAACATAATTTCCATTTTGTGAACGATACACTGCAATATATCCGTTGCGCTTTAACGATAGACAACACCAAATTCGACAACTATTTAGTTTATTACTAAATTGATTGATTTAACACATTTTAACTATACAAAAATACTTTAGTGACGGTGATGGTATAAACAATCTGCTAATGCTATATTGAATACTGTAGAATTGATTTGATGACTACCTTAGTAATGATGGTATTTATTCGCAACTATTATTAGTTTATATTTCCTAATAGCAATTATTGAGAAAATGAACTCAGAAATGAGTAACAGATAGCTTACTACTGTGATGATGTAATACTTACAACATGTTTTTCGTAATCTATATACATAATCGTATATATATAGAATAATCCACAAGAAGCTGTTGACTCAAGGTTACATTTTATTCGAAAGCATCTTACACATTATAGATTCTACATTTTTGGTTGGCAGTACATACATATCCTATAGTGGGAAAATGATCATTATCAATCATGTTAAGTCTAGATACTGTATAAAAATAATTTAAAAATGAACATAACACATTTCAATACAAATTCCAGTCAGTCAACCCTGAGAATGGTTTGGCCACAGGTAATTAATCCTATGCTAAGTTGAACACAACGGAAAAGTAAAAAAAAAACTAATTACACCTGGTAAGACAATATTAACACTATAGAAGTTTGGTCTGTGTACGAAATCCTACTTTGACTAAATATTGGAACTTTATACGTAGTTAATGCATGATGCTATTTTCAATTTTACAATACATATTCCAATAGAAAGTTTTTACCTAGTGTCAATATACGAAGGAATGTAACGTAGAAAAACTGCGACTACAATGACACTTAAGGGGACGTATGACGTAAGCAATGATGATAGTACGCTTGCGTTTGACGAATGTTGAGCAACGACAGAGTGATAGATCATGAAATCACGAGATTAGTACTTTTCCAAGTTGATGAGGTTCACATGGCCATTTGAGGTTACTTTTTGGTCCGAAGCGTCACTCTTTCGATGTGTATCGCCGTTCGTGATCGTTTTTGGGGGGATATAGTAGAACCATGCTCCAAAGAAGAACAGTATGGAGCACGCCTTGCCGATGAGGGCGAGCAGCAGCATGTACCTGTTATGAATACCAAGACAGTTATGTTGAATAATCTTACGAATACTGATAACAGCTATTAAACAATATTGGTGTGCTTACTTGCTCATGAAAGCGTTATCGTAAACCAAACAGGCACCGTGATCGTCACAGCTTGATTCCTGCCACAAGATGCATGTCTCATCGATAAGCCGTCCGAAGATCATAGGTGCTGGGATGGTGCCCAGTACGCGAACCTTAATCCACTGAATCCCTAGCGCAAACGAACGTTGATCGTCATGTACGCATCGAAGCGTTGCCGATAGCGCTGGCATCGTCGCTAGGAAGGTGAAAAACATCACCAGGAAGCAGAGTACCACAAATATCCATAAATGACCACACTGTGACTGACACATGGTGTTGACCGCATCGTAGCTTGCTCCACCGTACAGTGGGCCCGAGTCGCCGTGGAATGTTGCATTGATGCAAGCGCAGTCTCGATAAACCTTTGCGTTCTCCAAATTAATTTCCTCACTGCACCCAGCATGGCAAGGTGAGTAGTACATGATGCCGTCTGCTCCACAGATCGGTTCGTAGTTCCGTCGGCTGCAAGCACATCGGTCATTGCAGGCATTGTCGAGATTTTTGGGCAGATAGTACATATCGCGTGGTTCTGTCGAGTGTGCATATGGACTGTCGAGGTTTTCATGTGGGAAATAGGGTGCTGTTACTCCGGCAAAAGTTAGATTCGGGCAGGACAAGAAGAAACACACCGTAAACAGGGCGGCAAAGATCGTCGCAAACAGGCAGAATTTGATAATGCCCGAACAGGAGAGGTGCAGTTTTTTCACGAGATATCCACCCAAGAATGTACCTCCGCCTCCGGCAGGTACAGTGATAATGCCTAACGAGAACATATTTCATAGAAAATTATAGAATGTTAATTAGTTTCAATTATAAATTAATCATTTCATTGCAATTATTTCTCTGGACACCGAATGAGGATTGTATAAAAATATGTTCTTTTATTATTTCATACCATGAATTCGAAAATATTTAAGTTTTATTTAGTTTAATTCTGTGCGTGAAATGTGAAAGATTTTAATGCATCGTAATGCAAAAGTAATTGATTACCAGATATGCACTTAAATCAACACAAACCAATTTTACAAAAGCTGTTCGACCTACAGCAATTGGAAATGGTAAAATATTCGTTATACGCAACAACCAAAGCTAATGCTAATAGTATAAGGTACGCTTTACAAATGAAAAGAAATATAAAACATTTTTCAGAAAATTATTATAATCAAAATAGCTGCACAGTATCGCATTTCATAATGAATCCATACAAAACACAAACCGCATCAACACAAAAATACCTTCACTTACCCATCAACAGTGCCGACCAAACCGCCGTCACACTGAACTGGTTCTCGATCAACTTTGGCAGAAAAACTGCAAACCCTGATATAACAAGCCCCTCGGATGCTCCGGCCAGGTTGAGGAAGAAAAACGTGGGGTTGCGTAGCAACGCCAGTAACGCTCGCGGAATTTGCTTGATCTTGGTGAATGCTTCCTGGTTGCGTTCCCCTTCGTCGTCACCGCCCCGGTGTGCTTCTGACACCTTCTGCAGCTTTTCCGAACCGGGCAGGGCTGAAGGATATGCCAGGATCGGGATGGCTAGCAGCAGGCAGAATGCTGCCATGAAAACGAACCCAATCCACCAGGCTCCAACCCACACCTTGCTGTGTGGCGTGAGTCCAAGCCTAGCACCGGAAGGAAGAAAAAAACAACAGAAAAAAAAATCATACCAAATGAAAAGTGTGAGGTTAATAAATAGAATAATACAGTGTTCCACGTGAACCTGCAACGAATCCTTAAAAATCGTTGGTAACTTTTTGCCACTTCCTTACACAAACGAACTTATGCGAATATCGGACCATGATAAAAAGCCCTTTTAACGGCAGAAGTCCCTTGTGGTAACTTGCGCCATTTACCACGACTGGCTTGACTGGATTCATATTGTTGAACATACCAGATCGAGCAGTAATGTTTCTTTTTTCGTCGTACGTTGCTCTGGTTACAATCATCATAGTTACGGTTGCAATTGTTCTGAACCGAAAGAGCCTAACAAGGACACAACAAGGACACAACGCGGTGGACAATAGTGAGTGCGCGATATAAATGGCAATATTGACACCGTCCACTTGCTGCCGTTCCAGACCGTCGGAGTTTGGCGTTCGTTTATAAGCTTAGTTTTAGTACGCATCAGTTGGCTACAGGGAACGAGGGCCACAAAAAAAGAAACGAATGTTTGGGATTGTTTTTCGTTCTGTGTTATCCATCGCACATGTGTGGAAAATGTGGAACTCACAGAAGAAAAGACAATTAAAAAATGATAAATGTACATCCGTGAATGCACGAGGGCAAACGCGCACACCTCTCCGAATGCCCAACAGAAATCCGCGGCCAGCCGGCAGGGATCACCCAAGCACACGTATCACGCAGCGGAAAATGTGTATTCACGCGCGAAACAAAACCATACACCAACGTCGGGCTGGTAGGCGACGTTTTCATTCATTAAAATCAACTTTTCCCATGGATTACAAATGGGATTTTGTGGATGCATCGCGTTTTGCCTTTAGTCCATTTATCGACCTTTTGTATGGTAGCTGAAATGAAGTACGAGCGATTTAAAATGCAGCGAATCGTCCACATCATTTACGCGTAGAGTACCTCGTGGTACCAGGTGGTTTTCCTCTCGGCCTGGTTTCAAATGTTTTTTTTTCGCGTGCACATTATTTGATTAACAGCACAGGTGATCATCAATCATCGTGCCCGATCGATTGTATGCAATCCATCTTCTAAACGAGAAGTAATTAAAATCAATTTACAACAAATGGTCACAATTTCAAAATCAATTTCAATAGATCCTTCTAGCAGCTAACTGCTGCGATATTTTATTTATATATATTGAAAAGATTGTGTTACGAAGAATGAAAAAAATTGCAAAATTTACAGATACTTTACATAAAAAGTTACAAAAATTCCTGAATAAAACAATTGAAAAAAAGCACACATAAAACAACTGCAAAAATCAAAAGATTAAAAATAAATTATTTATAGAAAATGAAAAAGGGGTGAATATCGTTTCAAATTGTTTAGGTAAGTTAAAAAAAACATATCAATATCCTTAGTAATTTTATAATATCGATATTACTATGATTATTTTAATTCATTTTACAGATTATGCTAATGAACAACTAACTCGCATGAAATGATCATCTCACTGAAAGATTTGATATAATTTTCTTTTTATAATCTTTTATTTATATTAAGAGGAAAAGTTGAAAAACATGTTAAAATATTAAATAAAATTATGTATTAGTTCTATAAGTTTTAAATCTAATAAAGTGTTGCTATGAGAGCTACATTATTCTTTTTGGCATTCTAAACTAAACACAATGTTGTTTATAAAATTTGCATTTTCAATATCAAAACACAAAACCACACATTGCTGTGCAAAGCGATGTGCATTGTAAAGATTTGTTAGTTTAGTTAAAAAACTTTTTTTATATTATGCTTCATTCAATCTTGAACGAAATTTCAAACAGATCATAAACACAATATATTTTTAAATTCAGAACTAAAAGAATTCGAACAGAAAAAAACTTCCTTACACATATGATTATTCACTGATCGATAGACTATGCTTAGCTTGTCGATAGACTATGTTGAAATGCTTATTACCTCGCCCGCAGCAAAAACGAATTGCTTATTATGGAAATGCTCGTTATAGCATACACCGACCTCCGCACCTGTGACACGTTACGATAGAAGGCTGAAAAATATTCATAACAACGAAAGCAACAACTACAACCCTTACACAATTCACGCGCAAAACGCCAATGCACAGGTCATGAAATAGTCCGCAAACGAGGGAGGGTATCATGATCGATCATTCCTCGTGTGATATTGTGTCATTTTTATGTGGTGTTGTGTGGTAAGTACACCACCTTGTAGTCAAAGCCATAGGAAGAGTTTTTTTATCAAATGCAGTAATAATCGTTTAGGCAGTAAATTAAAGTCTGTGTTCATTCCGACGGTTATACTCATTGCAAATAATCTTTTTGGCAAACAAAATAAAATCAAAATCTTCTGAAAGCTTGGTAAAATTCAAACTGTATAACT
The DNA here is from genome assembly GCA_000956255.1 of Anopheles punctulatus. NCBI lineage: Eukaryota > Metazoa > Arthropoda > Insecta > Diptera > Culicidae > Anopheles > Anopheles punctulatus. Next base: position 11,630 of record JXXA01016397.1, read on the forward strand.
AATAAAAAAAAAATAAATATTTTGTGACCCAAATTTTGTTCTGCGAACTACATAACATGCCTGTGTACAAGAACCATAAAGCAGAATCCTGCCAGTCGTTATGATTTCTGAAGGAAATGAACCATTTCCTCCATGATGGAAGCGTACCCACGTAATGAGTAAAATGATGCGCTGCCGGCGTAATATCGTCACAGCACGGATGAATGGATGGCTGGCATGCATTTCTTGTTTGGGGTTGATTCGTCTCGGGCTAGGCACGTAGACCATGTTTCATTTTTTCTGGACGACAATGCCTGGTCGTGAAAGGTGTGAGCCAACGATCTCGACTACACCGCAACTGCAACATGTTACCATGTCCAAGGTGTTATGAGTTTCAATAAATTTGTCGAATATCTAGTGCACATTCGACGGAAAAAGTCGACTCATGCGATAGTTTTATCCCTTGACACGTTACTAGGTTCACGTGAGAGACATCCTTATCCAGAGAATATGATCCGAAAAAGGGACGATAAACGTTATGATGTTGGTATGAAATTCCTACATAATTTGAATTTATTAATATCAGATGCAACGCACCACACCAAACTCCCATAGCAACAAACTCACGAAACATGTTTGTGTTGTTTTTATAGAGAAAAATCCTTCCAGCTGTAGAATGATGGAAAGCTGAGTGAAGACCTAGTGGGTTAAAAGTGTATGTATCTACACACTTTCGATCCCATGAATATATTTCTTCTGTTAAACCGAAGCAAGTTGGGGATAGAAAGGTTCTTTAATAGTACTTACGTGGAAGCGTCGACAACGAACATGTCGGTGTAGAAAAGCAACAGCTGTCCTCCAATGACGTAGCCGGCAGCTGGTCCAACAACTGCCATTGTGTAATATATACCTGCAAGTAGAGATTTACCACAAAACAATACAGGAGATCAACGTAGTTTTATGGTTTAAAGACCATACTTAAAGAGCACTGTGCGGCAAAGAGACAAAAGCGGCTCGCAATGAACTTGAATGCTTTTTAAGTGTTTCACCTAATAGTACCGATTTTGCCTGCCCGAGTGCAGATTTTTCGCTCAACATCTACATTTTTCTCCACGCCGAAGCTTCAAAACTTCAATCAAAAATCAATCAACTTCATTGCCGTGCAGCACATTTTTCGTTATGCGTTCTCCCGTTTTGTGTGGCACTTTGTCACTAAATAGATTTACGCCCACTAGAAAGTACCGTGTGGTAGATGAAAACGCAACACAAATCTAATAAAACGAGCAGTTCCGAGTGGCAGCAAGCTGGTGCGGAAAGCTGGTAATGGTGTCGGTTGGGTTCAGACATAAAAATCACAACTCAATCCTGACCGTTATTCAATCGTTCTTCAAATTGTATCAATGCATTCGATTGAAATAGTATCCCTCACTTATGCACACGCTTTTTACTTGTTCCTTATTCAACTCTACTCGATTGACACAGTTCATTGATGCCATAAGCTATAGAAGAGCAGAAAAATTGAATGGTAATTTTACGGTTGGCCAGATCTGGTGTAACTATCCGCAGCTGCGTCAAAATGGACACTATTTGTACTAAGATTGTATTAAATTTCCCTCAGACTGCTGCAATTAGCAGGGAAGAAATCTGTGGATTTTAATCAATCTTAGGATGGTTACACATTACTTACAAGCTTAGGATAGTATTAGGTTGGTTCGACCCATGCTGCCTTGCATTTTATTTTGTATTTGGTCAGGATAAATTCAAACCGGATAAAGATCAAATATTCACTACAGGCTTCTAAGACTACTATAGTTTGTAATTCAACGTTCAAAAAGCGAAGTGACCGGGTACATCGAATATGATGACAATGTCGAACACTAAAATCCTTTTTGCTGCAATGACCGCAATGCTGCGTATTGTCTAGCTTAAGAAACAGCAAAAAACCAAAGAGATAACACCATCAATTTAGAAGATATGAAATAAACAATTACCATTATGGAATTTACATAAATACAAGACGAACAACAGCGTTAGTCAACATTTTGATCAATAATCAATAAAAATAAGATGAATGGTTACTTATTCAGCCGCTATTAACTTTCATATTTCTTCCAACTTTCCTTTCGATTTTGCATCTATTTTCCTATCAACACTATCGCTTTATAAGCCAAAATCGTCACACATTGCCAACAATAAAAAACTAATAACATTTTATCACTTGTATCGGCTTCTACACTACTCTCCCTTTTAGCTTTATCATCATAAGCATCTACTAACTCAGAAGGTTCTACGAGTTACAAAAACTGCCTAGGAGGGGACACTACGGGAGGGTTGATTCTTCCGTCCTGAGAACAACTATCCATGCACTTCCCTCTGACTTCATAACCAACAGAAATCGGAAACGGAAATTTCCGGCATTCAGCTGAATGGGAAGGAGGCATGATTTTATTTGTTTCCTCCGGAGACACCCATTTCTTTCTTTCTCTTTACCCTCTGACACCCCGCTTAATTGCACAATAAGATGATTTATTTTGACAGAAGTGATTGCAACATATTTGGATCCTGTACGACACCCTCTACCTGATAACTTGGTTACGCTGGGCCAAGCGTAGAAGTGTGTCGCAAAGATTATATGGTGAGTAATTTATGGTGTTCATTTGCGAATAACTTACTACGTCTCCAACACCGACGGTGGGTAACTTAAGTAGGCCAACGGCGTTTTGTGGCGGAAACGGTGCTAGATACGACGATGTATGGTTTAGTATATTTTAAAACGGCACGCAAAATGAGATGGGGCAGCTTTGGCTAGAGCATTACGCTGAAAATTATGAGTTTGGATTGTATTTGAATTGTTTGAATTGTTGGAGCTGCTTGAAACTATGTGAATTTAAGATTTTTACATTATAGTTAATATAAGTATTGAGAACAAATATTCTCTAACGCTCTTGTCACTCACCTAAATATACGGAAGACATTTTCTTCGAGACGTTCTCATCGATGTAGGTAACCCCGAGGGTGTACAATGGCGAAGCACCAGCACCGAGCAACAGCTGGGCAGTGAAGAAGAACCACACATTCCAGGACAAGTTTTCACTGTCCGGTGTTTTATGCCCACCGTTTGCCAGTGGCGATAGCGAACCGTGATTGCATCCTGTGAGCTGCAGCGCGACGAGATTAACAATAGAATACCAGAAAGATGAAGAACAATTACATCGTTGGTAGATAAAAACGGAATCATAACGAAACGAGTTTTCGTGTTAGACAAATGGAAAACGAACGGAAAACGGAAACAGTGAGTAAAGTTATACAAATATACCCTATAGGAATACATGTCGAAGCAAAATTTTGTTTCCATTTAATCACCTGTTGCCTTCAGGGTACAAGTAATCCGTACAAGTAATGTAATGACATCTTTTCGAGTGAAGTAAGTTTTTTTAAACACACACAGATAGTCGAACATTGATAGCCTATTTTGGTAGTGAAAATAATTGAACTAATAAAAATAACCATTACGGCAATATTTTACGTCTAGCAACATTTTACAACGTCATGTATTCATTAAATACATTTCGTAAATGGTAAGATACACCTAAAATGTAATATTTTTAATTTGCATTACTTTTTCTGTTTTATCCCATTTTCATAAAATAACTAGAAGTAAATTGAATTGCAGTTTTATTTTTGCTCAATATTGGACCTGTATGCACCAGCTGTTTCAGAAACACTCAAACAAAATAAGACTGTTCAATAATAAGAGTATTTGGTAACTAATTAAAAGAATGTTATCAAAAAATCCGCTGCAAAATCTACTACTACTACGTTTTCTTGTATTTTTTTAATTTTTGTGTTTTATAGCCTTCTGATAACAATTCTTTACTAAACGACCTACTTACCTCGGTTAGCGCCTCCACCGAACCGCCAGTAGTATTGGCCAGCATCGTGGACAAGCACACATTTTGATCCGAGTTAGTTGCCCGATACTGCCCGACGAGGAAGTGTGGTAGAGCGAAGACAAAGGCACCAAGACCCATCACTGCCACACCCCAACCGATCCAGCGTGGTTTAGAAGCACCGAGACGGCCACCGAAGTATGACACCGGGACTAGGCACAAGAAGGACGCAATATCGTAGCCACTGGCCACCAGGCCGGTCTGTGTTGAACGTAGCCCAAACCGTCGCTCAATGGTCGTGATGACAACATTTATGAAACCATTGACTACCAAACCTGTTGGGTGGAAACACACGAGATCCGATGGAATCAGTAAAAAAAGAAGAACGCAGCCACGGAAGCTGGAGAAAGTGAACCGAACATCACAATAGTGCTGGGACAGTAAGAAAGAAAAACAAGAATAGTATATTGTTGTGCAGCATATTTAGAAACAGGTTGTTTGTGTCCTATTGTGCGTGCAAAAAGGTTGAATGATTGAAAACATCCGGGCAGGGGTTGCCTTAAGAGGAAGAGCCAGGTCAACTTACAACTCACAAAGAATCTCTGTTGTACGAAGGCTTTGAAACCTATCTCAAAGCGGAAAAAACTCCTCCGATGGTGTGTGTCCAAAGTGACAACTATTATTTGCAGTAAAAAGAAATTATTTATTTTCATTTTCATTTTTATCCTAATCGTGCTCTTTCTGTAATTGTATGGTGTTGTTTATGACGAAATTGAAATCCTATTTCAAATGAAGTGCAATTTCTTTGCGCAACGGAAAATAAAACACAAATCATAAGATACATAATACTTTCTCCACAATAGGTTATTTGTTGATGACAAATGATTAAATCAAAGAATATTAACGAAACCTTTGTTTAACTTTTCAATCAATAAAATTACATAAAAATGTAGAATCTGTTTTAGTGTCAATAAGTTTTCAAGATGCTGTTGGTAACATTTAATATTTTTAAAATGCACATATATTTATATAATTATTTGTTTTCTATCAATTTTGAACAAAATGGGATTGCATAGCCCTTATTTATT
>JXXA01016399.1:0-10689 GCA_000956255.1 Anopheles punctulatus
GTCATAACATTCAAACAATTCATATTTTACAAATCACATTTCAACAACAACGCAATCAGTCTTTTTGAATGTGAAGACATGCTTAAAGTAACGCTTTCGGTACGGACAACTTGCCGACGAAATCATCGTACGCGAGGTACGTTTTCATCAGCTCCGGATCGTTGTCTCCTGCTTCGCCACCGTTGTAATGCAGTTGCCCTAGCAACCAGAGAAATTCTTTGCACACGGGGAGCATATCATCCTTAGCACACGTGTTGAAAAGCACAGACAGTTTTAATGCACGCTTTTCCAGTTGATACCGAAAGATTGTTTCGATCTGGCGTGGGTTTGCTACAACTTGGTGGGCCAGTATGCGAATGGAAAGCAGAATCGGTGCTGCCTGCGAGGGAAGATGTGTTTCCACCGTGATGGTGGACAGGAAATCTAAGCATTGCTGGATAATGGCGGGAGATGATGATTCGTTCAGTAGTTGGTCGGTCGTCATGAGACTGTAGCATTTGTACAGCAGGCGCAGACCACTCGGATGAAGTGGTTTTCCCACGAAACATTGCACGATTTGTGTGAGTATCGTTGGTTCGATTCTGTAGGAAAGAGGGAAGTTTTATAACACAAACAGTATTCGTATAAGGGGATTGCAAACAAAGTAAGCTTACTCCTGCTCGTAGTTGAGTGCCAATTCCAGTGTTAAAATAATATCATCCGCCGCCTCCGGATCGGTAACGCTCGACAGTAATCGCACCAAAACAACCACCAATCCTTGCGAAAAAAGCATCTTGCTTCCCTTCGGACTGGAACCCACAATGTTCTGCACCGCCCACAAACACGTCTGCTGCAGCGGTCTGCAGTTGGGGTTTTCTGCCAGCGCAATCAAATAGGTGCCGGCGAAGGTGGCGATCTTTTCGCAGCACACATCGTCACCGAGCGAAAGATTGCACAAACACTCCGCGGCCAGCAGCTGCAAATTGAAGTCGTGCCCGGTAAGCTCCTTCACGATCACGTTTATCGCACCGGTGGTGCGGATGAAGTGGGCAATGTTTTCCCGGCTCTGCTGAAACCCGTAGCTGAGCCGCACTAGATCGAGAGGATCGCATCGCTTGCGTCGCTTGATGCGACCGGCCAGTCCCTTGATTTCCTGCTCCGTAATGTGTTCGATCACGCCGATCGAATGGTGCAGCTCGCCCAGTCCGGCCCGGTTGCGGTCGAGCTCGCGCTTGCGGTGCGTCTTTTGCCCGTATTTCAGTTCGTGCCTTTTTTGGGAACGAATCTGCTCCAACAGCGTTTTGTCGGCCTCCATTTTCTTCTCGAATTGTAAGCGCGCGTTTTTTTTTTCGTTACGATTGGCTTTGATATATGATAATCTGATTATATAGATTTATGTTTTTCTATTAGGAGGAACTTCAAATGTTTTCTATCGTCTTTTGCTATATTTTTAACTATTCACTTAATAAGTACATTTGAGAAATATACGCGAATAGATCGTCAGTATACGAACGCGAGGAGAAGGAGCGTATGTATTTTAGTCCTTTGGCCACCATTAGGATCCTTTTTTACGATCCTCTGTGAAAATATTACCACCGCACTAGAAGTATGTATGTAATTTCACGCAATGTGTATCGATTTGAAATTTTAAAATTTCTTCTCACCTTTTCTCACACTTTTGCGAAAGAAAAATATTAATTTCTTCTGATAATAATTAAAAACCGCCAGATCGTCGCCATTCCGCCCACTCGACTAAAAGGTTAACAATTTTGTAAACAAAAATTTGCAAACAAACGTGCATCGGACAGCTTTAGATTATCCGGGTGAGATAAATTCGATTAACCGGGCCGGCCGGTCGCTTCAACTGCCCGTGATGAGCTAGGTTTTGCGAGGAAGCGAGATGCAAGAGCATCGGAATCGGGCGGTGAGATAGGGCAAGTCAATCGTGCGAGCGAGATGCAGAAAGAGAGTGGTAGAAAGGAGAACTGAAAAACGGCCCACATGCCCAAGTAGCAGTTTCTTTTAAATGAACCACTTTTTGACCCAGACTGGATTAAAGCTTTACTTAAGCTCGACTAATGCTCGACTCAGGCTAGATTTCGGGCTCGACTCTGACGGACTTCATGCACGTTTGGTCGGGTATTTTGTAAAGTGAGCATAAACTCGTGTCGTGAAACACACACGCAAATTGTGTTGTGCGAAACTAGTATTTATTAAAAGTAATGCAATGAAACCACACGCAAAAAACCACGCATAGAGCAGTCACAAATTGAGTATTAGCATACATTAGAGCGTAGCAGTCGTTGCCAACGGCCACCACAAACACCAGCAAAGCGAGATGGACGATGGGGGGGCTAGCTGTTCCATCCATCGCAACGCCCAAGTCATTCACTCGACAGCCTACCAGCGGTACGGTTCGTCGCTTACCGAAGCGTGCAGCTCTTTCGTGATCCACCACGGTACGGAGACGTACGTGCGACCAAAGATCCCGATCGCGATCGATCGTTTGCAAATCATTCGTGTGTTTGTGTGTGCAGAAAGGAGTGTGTGGTGGTGACTCAAAAGCTTCTCTTTCACACAATCTCTTAAGCCGCTCTTCATAACACGCGCGTGACCCCGTGGCGGTGTTGATCATCCTGGTGGCGGTGTTGTGTGTTGTGATGTTTGATCACTGAGTGTGGTGTGGTGTGGCTTTGTTTTTGCGCATCACCATCTTCCGTGCCGAGTGTTATTTTGGGTAGCGAGAGCCAGCACCGAGGTTGGGCCGCGGGCGGGCGTGCGTGTGCAATAAAGAAAATCGTTTCACCGCGCCACCTATCCGTCCGTGCGTTCGCGCGGGTGTGTCTGTGTGTAGAGGAGTCTGTTGTCGGAAATCGAAATTCCGCGGTGAGAAAGTTTTGTTATTTTTTCATTCCCACCCTTCATCTCTCTCTTTCTTTCTTCCTTGGCGACTAACCAGCGATTCGGTCGGTCGTGCTTCCTTATCGTCTTCAATTCAATTGCGGTGCCCGATACAAAAAAAAAACCAGGTGGAAAACGAGGTGATCGAAGAAAAAGGTATCGAAGTTGGTTGGGAACAAAAAAAACGGTCCGAGCGAAAGAAAATCCAGTGCAGTGTCCTAAATTATCGGGCCAAAAGTGTGTGTGTGTGTAAGTGAGTGTTATTTTTTTTGGGTTTTTGTTTTGTTTAAAATCGTGCACTAAAGCTGAGAGGAAAATGGTGTTTGTGTGAGCTTGCGGTTTTGTGCAGTATCAGATTTGCACAACCTCTCTCAAAAAGAAAACCCCCGAAGCCCCCGCCTCCGTCGCCGCCGTCGCCGCTGAAGTGAGAAGATTGTGAAGTGTCCCAACCCCGCTGCGGCAGAAGATCGCCATGATGAAACGATCGCTAATTGGATTGCGTGCGAGGCACAGACCACCACGACCACGACGAGCAGTCGGTCCACTGTTTATGCTCCTGCTGGCGTTTGATGCTGTCTCATGTAAGTGTGTGTGTGTGTGTTTCTGTGCGCCCAACGCACCAGCAGGCGGTTGTGAGATAATCATCCTAATCGTTTGCCTCATCTCGTGGCTTCCACAACGGGGAGGTCAGCCCACGAACAAAGGTCAGCCAAGGGGCGCTACCTATGACTAAATCCTGCGCAATCCTGCATGGCCAGCAACCAGCCCCACCCAAGCGGTTCAGATCGGACGAGCAGTACTTTAACCCTTTCAATAGCAACAACAACGACACGCTTGCACCGAGCGCGTTACGTGTGCGCGCAAATGAAAATGAAAGGTACAAACGAACAGCTGGAAACAGGTTTTTCCACAGCGGGACTCCCGGTGCGGAACTGCGGGAAATCGCACTGCACGAGCGAGTTCGTTCGTTCGTTCGTTCGTTCGTTCGTTGGTTCCTTTCCGCCGCCGACTCGTTTGGTTACTTACTCCCAAGCGTGCTTGAAAGTGCGGCTCAATAAGCACCACGGTTGACTTTGGGTACCAAACACACAAACGGATAATTTCTTCCGCTCATGCAACCTACTGCGGGTCGGGTTATTGTGCAATCGATACCGGCTGCATGTTTGTCCGTGTGTGTGTGAGTGTGAGTGTTTTTTTTTGCTTGAGCACGAGGATCGTTTGCGGAGGGAAATTTTTGGCATCCAAGCATCGCTCGTTATTATGGTTTGTTATCGTTTGTACAGCGGGTGAGATGGAAGTTGTATCTGATTTTTGTACCTCCGTTGCAATTGAGGCGTATTTGAAATAAAAAAATTGGTTTATTTTTACCAAATGTTGTCCGAAAGAAAAATAACAAAAATGAGCAGCAACATTTTTATTCAATTTTTTAAATTGATTAATTTGAATAAATACATTTTGAATTTATAAGTCCTCTTTTTTAATGTTTAAATACGACGAAGATCTTAAAGATTTTTTTTCAAATTTAATCTACTATAGAAGAAGAATGAACTTTTAAAATTTATAGAAAATATTATTAAATTTGGCGTGAAGTCCGCAGATGGATTTGATGTAACTAATAAAAACTATAAGTGGTTAAAAACCACAGATAAATTTAAATCTTTTGGCTTTAAGAGATGGCCCCATTCTCTGCTAACGTTTCCTAGCAACACGCTTTACCTACTCAATACGAAATAGAATATAATAGCTAGCAATATTAAACTGGATTTGATTGAATTTTGGTTTAAATATGACTTTTCCTTATTTTTCCTCTACAGTAAAACGTATTACTTTACCTAATTTGAAGCGACATGCCGCTAGTACAGTTGATCGACAAATCAACCACGTGAAGGAAATCTTCATTGGAACGTCATTCGTTTTATTGTGTTAGAAGCAAGTTTCGTTTCTTCTTTTCCCAACACAAACGCCCCGTTTGGCTACCTTAAATGGGGAAGGTCTCGCCGTTCACCTTTCCCACCGTAGAAGGCAACAGGGAAATAAATTTGATTATCGTCTTATTTTAGCTCAATTAAGAAATCATCTTTCACAATCGGCCGCACGGGTTTTGGGGGAGCAAGAGTCCGTGCCCGAGCCCGAGCTCGAGCCGCCTGAACTGGACAACATTTTTAACCTTTTATAATCCATCAACACCTGCGTGCGATATACTGTCGGGGTTTTATTTAATTTGATTAGCACCTGGCGCGCTTGGATCGGCGGCAGAAGCCCCTTTTTACGCCGAACAGCATGGTGGGGCGGACAGAGCGCGCATTTATCAACGGTTAATACGTTTTCACTTTCACAATCGCGGCGGCTTCTTGAGCGGGCTGGGACGAAGGCACGAAACTGAACAGGGGGCCTCGCAGCCGGCTCGTTATGGAGGCATCCGAATGGAACTGAACGTCGCCCATGCCGGTTCGGTGAAATAAGCCCCGTGCAGTAGGCCGCAGAGGGCGATTGATTGATTGGTGTCCATTTTTCCCAGACTAAAGGGATTGAGATTTGGGATTAGTTTGCAGCAAGATGAATGAATTAGGTAGTTTTATTTTTTTTAATGGATGTTGCATAATAAACGTAAACAAAAGAAAATAATCTAAAACAGGTGCGCAGGAAATAAATCAGGACGTCAGAAGGTGTTTAAGATTTAATATTGTTTCGCTCGAAGATCGAAGGTATTTTTGATTTTCAATCACAAATCAAAAATATTTTTTTATGTTTGTAATATTTGTCATTTGTTTAAGATGACGCAGAATTCTATTAAAAAAAATATATTTGTTCTAACTATTTCATTACGAGAGCTGCTTTTTGAGATCACTTTGTTTTGTTATCACTGTTTTCTTGTATTTCAATGTAATGTTTTGTTAAATTTACGATTGCGTATTAATATACTATTTTAATAAACTGTTAAATAAAATAAGCCCAAAACTGTTTGATTTACACATAAAGTATTTATTTTGTGTTTTGATTGTTGGATTTTGTAAGGTTGATTTTTCTTATGATAGTTGTGGCTGTTTGATTTGTTTGTTTTTGAACTTCTGTTTAATTTTTTCACTTTGAGTGAGTGAAAATTGTTTAAATTCATTTATTATCTTTTACAGCTTTGTTTATATTGATTTTTTTTGTTTAGTATGCCAATGTTTCCCAAAATACACTGTTTAAATACTATTTACAAAACAGTTAGAGAAGCTTCTGCTACACAAAATCACTTTCCACTGTAAGCTCGGAGGTTTTATTTTTAAAATAATTAACAACTTTACTGCCATACTATCTGTTTTCATCTTGATTAGTTCTCCAACGCGATCTTTGTCTGTTCGTTAAGAAAATGAATGTTTAATTTTCCTCAAATATGCCATTGATTCAACATTCATGTTTTCCACTTGCATCATTAATTACCCATAATTACCTCGCAAACAGGTGTGTGATAAGTATTTTCACGATGTTTTTAGACACAATGCTTTCAATGCGCGTGGTGTTTAGTGAAGATGTTTGAGGATGACCCTTTGGAAAGTGGCATGGCGCACAATGTAATCACGACACTTGGTGTGACTCTAATGTTTATCGTCCCACAGCGGGGCTTTTTATGTCTGCTTACGTACAATTGCTAAATCGAAAGTAAAAGATATATACCCATGCGTGCGGTTTATTGTGTGTACATTATGCTGCAAGCCCGATGGACGTGAGAACGCGCGCAAGTTGTTAGTGCATTTGATTTTTTATTTCCCTACGCTTGCACACCACGCCTGCACGGCCTGTTGGAATGATGTGAAAACGTGAAGTTACTCGACCTCCTGCCGCTTTACGACTCTCGCGGGCTTTATGCGCTTTCAGGCGCGTGCATCACGCGTGTGAGTTCGGGAAAAACGGACCACAGGTTTTGGTTCAATAACACACGGGCCCTCCAAAACCCGCCGCGCGAATCTCGACATTGACACCGTTCGCACAGCCGGCTGGGAATGGGAAAATGAATGGTCAACCAATGATCACAGCCGACAATCGTCCTCACCAACCTCATCATCATCATCATCATCATCATCTGCGTGTTTTTTTTGGGGTGCTTTTTTTGTTTTAATTCGAATTGGTTACGCCGTGAGATCTGGTTTACCCATTTTCTCGACGTCGTTTACAACGAGGTGAAGCAAAAAAATTAAAAAAAAATCATCTGGCGAAAAACTTAAAGCGGACTCTGCGAGAAGGCACACAGTTCACGCAGAAACAGGGTTTTAGTTCGCAAGGTCACCAGACCCCGATGGGCAGCGAGCTAGCGATCGTCGTGCGATCGTGAAGACGGTCGATGAACTAGGCAAAAACGTGGCGTAAATTGCGCAACAAGGGTGAACTGGGGCAGGTGCGATTGGATCTGAGGAATAATTTATCTGCTTTATATCTGAGGAATAATTTATGCTCCAACGAATGCGTGACAAAAAAAATGCTACAGAATAATTATGGATAGGATAAGCTTCAGTGACGGTTTTTCAAGGCTTTCGATATCAAACATAAGATTGGGTTTACGTTTACTTCAATCTGTGAGAGTTATTAAGTATACTGAATGGTTAAAAGTTGTTTTGTGGTTTTAATATGAAACAGTTTGTATATGTTACTTTAAAAAGTTAATTTATCATGTAATATCCATTAAAGTAATTTTCTCCACCTTCTTTATTTGTTAAAGGTCTTAAAAAAAATGATAAAATGTCATTCACGCCTGATTTTAAGAAAATGAAGATAATTATTACCATAATTTATTGCTTGCATATTGTAGTTATATACAAACTATTAACTGCACAGCTTATGAAAGATTAAAAGTAGGGCAGCAAATAAAAATAAATATATCAGTACATATAAATCAAAATAATAAGAAGAACAGCCTGATGTTGGTTAAAATTAATGTATAAACTAAACATATGCATTTCAAATTAATCTGACTTTGTAAAAGATCTAACTTTAAGGAATCGTTTCATGATTCATTTACTTCATTCTTGCTCAATTTTTCCTTACAATAAGTGCGCCATCTATTACAGAGTAGAGTTACTAGTAAATAGATATATTGGGTATTGCAACAGTTGCAGTTAATTCTAGAGGGTAAAACGTTTGAAAAGTTATAAAAACATATCTGAATCGTAACAAGCTCATGAAAAAGGTTTATAAGTATATTGATATATTTATAACTTGAAATACATTTACTTGAAATACCTCCACGTTATGCTTAACCCTTTGTATACAAATTATGCTAACCCTTGAAGTGTGCTAAACACTTTTCATTTCAACTCACAAGCAAAACACTCGGGATGCGAGTAAGTTTCACTGGTATTTACCACAGGCAAAAAAAACTGTACGCCATGCACCGAGAGATGATGGTTTGCTCACGGTGAGTGGATATTGCCTTCAGCACTTCTCATCGTGGCACAAAAAAAATGCTCTTCGTTGCATCGCTGCTGACCCACATTGGATCAGGTGCTTGTGCCTTATGCTGTGCCGGACTTGCATAGATAGTGGGAGGAGAAGGTCGATTTGCGTCTTAAGTGCCCGCATTAATCCTAAGTGTAGCGTTTAATGAATTGTAGCAGATTGCATCGACCACTTTGCTTCAAATATTTTGCTCATTTCCCTTCATGATTGGATGCATAATGAAAGAGTTTCGCTTTGTGATGGAAATCGTTTTAAATATTAATAAATATACATAAACTCAGTCATACTTTTAGTTCCGATTTTCGTTTTAGTTTTCAAGCCATGCTATACCGATTCATTTGTGTTGCGGTCTATCTACCGCCTCAGCCGGTTGATTTAATCAGTTTCGTGACCGATCGATTAGTTTTCACTTTCAACAATGTTATTGGGGTGCACCCAACCCAAACAAGCGCAACAAACCCCTTTTTCATGCTTCACCGGCTGGTTCGGAAGTGCTGCCAAAAAAAAAAAAACGAAAACCATAACACTCGCGAGCATACCAAAATAGCGGAAAAGGCGAAATATTTTGCTGCTGCAACGCGCAAAATGAAACGGGTTCCTCCGTCGATCGCCCGTTGAAGTCCTTCGTCGGTGCAGTCGGGACGGGCTGCACTCTTGCCGTGTCGTTTCTCACACGCACACAAGCGCGCACACGTGCCAAGGTCTTTGCAATCGGACCACGCGGCGGCATAGCAATCGGTACGATTTGCTTGCCTATTTGCCTGCTGCTTTGGTGAAGGATGATGGTCGGTGAGCGGGTGCTAGCTTCTGGGGGTGGGGTGTGTCCTTTTACGTGGCTTTTTTTTAATGCGTCAGGGTTGCTGGCGGAAACAGGTTTGCTGCCTCCGGCTCGTTACGTAAACCCCGCCGGTGTGTGCGACAGGCGGTGTGAGCAGATAAATGACTTCAATTTCTGATTTCTCACGCAGTACGTGCTAGCTTTGTGATGGATTGGGTTGTATTGTTTTGTACAGAAATTGTGTACGATGATGTTGCCTTTGGATCTCTTAATTTTCGTCAATCACCGTGAAGAAAAATCGACCCCTTCTGGAAGACTCCAATAGGAAAGCAAAAACTAACGCTTTGAGGGAGTCGAACAGTGCTGGATGATAAATGTTTTCAATGCAAGAGCACACCAAACAAAACAGCCCTCCGCTTGTCTCGTCTGCTCACTTGAGCGGAGGCAATTGATTGAATTGGAAGAGTGTACAAATTATTACACGCTTTGAAACCATCACTAGCAGCCGTACGTGTTCGGTCTTTGATAGACTATCCACTCACATGAGTATCTTAACGTCATCATTAGGAATGATGAGTCGGATGTTATTCCTACACGCTGAAGACGATTATGATGATGATCATGTTCGACACGTATGCTCGTTGATCTTGGAGAGCTAGGAGCTTTCTATAGGCGTCTCAAACGTACATCAAGTGGTGGAGGGTGTACGGTTTTTATTTAATTACTTCCCGTTTTCATAAATATGTCTCTAATATTTTCGGCCAGTACCCAGGCCTCTTCGGGTTCTCCCAACTGAACACAAATTTTATGGGGACTTTTATCTATAGCTTGCCAACATAGAGTATAGTCTGAAAAAGATCAACAGATTTATGGCATTCTATTTAATGGTAGCATAAATGAAAACAAATATGTACATATAAAGTCTTTGACTTACTGCTTCAAACCGGATTCCCGATGCATAGAAAAGATGAGATAATATTTTGGCATCTAGGTTAGAATTATAAATTGAAAAACATCAGACCGAAAGTTTGTCTTGTTTATCTTCTCTCTCTCTCTCTCTATCTCTATGTCGCTCCCTCTGTACTCTCCCTCTGTACCGTTCTCACTCAAATATGTTTTACAACCTTTAATCATGTTAGCATGCATGGAGAACAGTCTGTACTTTTGATCCAAACAAACCGAATGCTTTTAATAGTTTTGGTCCTTTGAACCGGATTTCAACCGGTCCATCGAACCGGTTTGCTGTTTGGAGCATATGGTGATTATTTTTTTCAACATGTTCCGTATTTTTCCGACTCAACACACTGTTCTTTTTATTTATTGAATATGCTGCATATTTCGAGATATCTTTTATTTAAACTTCTTGAAGCATTGTAAACATGACCAAAATGGGATTTATTTTTATTTTTTATTTGGTTATTTAAAGAAGTTACGGTGGGGCCGTATTGTTTTAACCAAAATATAACCAAAATGTGATAAAACGTTCAACATTATTTTCTTCCGTCACATTTACTCACCGCAGATTCATCTTCCGAAAGGTAGCAATTGAAACTTCCCCAAGCAAGTACACAAAATCTCCAAATGTCCGAGCAAAC
>JXXA01016404.1:0-14301 GCA_000956255.1 Anopheles punctulatus
GCAGCATGATATATAAATGTATTGTAAAGTATTGTCAAATATACCAAGAAAACGTAGACATCGGAGTGTTTATTCCCATGTGATGAGATTACCATTTTGTGCGTGTGCCGCCATCTTAATTCGCTTTCGGAAGCATCGGAGACTCAACAAGTATTTTTGGGGTTCGTTTCCTGCAACAACCAGGAAGTGGTATTAGAATTGTTTAAGAAGATTGGGAGACAGCAGTTACCTGTACAGAACGTAGTGCTGAAACATGAACACCAGATCGAAAAGGATCGAAAATATGCCCAACCCAAACTTCACTGGATCGCCTCCAATCGATCTCCAGTCATCTGTGGATGTGTGAAAGTGAAAGGTGTTTCTATCAAAGTGGTACTGGTTCCTAGCTAAACTCTTACCAAAGTTCCAGGCATTTATCACCATTTGCAGTATACTGAACAGCCCACCCGCTAGATCCAGCAAACGATTCATTATCTCAAATCCCTCCGTACTCTTGCGTTGATAGTTCATGTAGGCTTGCGGGAAGTACTTGACCATCGTCGTGGACAGCTTTATGTAGCTCATTACGTACAGGAAATCCAACCAGTGCATCACATTAAACGAAGCACAGCACATCGTGACAACGATGATCACGAGATACGTCCAGATGATGGTTTTCGCCGGCTTGGACACACTGTTCCCACCGTTGTCGTACATTCGACACTGAAGAATGGTGAAGCCGGTTCCGAACACTGCGTGCATCGCAAAGCCAATGTCATTGCCAATCACCGGGTTCAGTCCAAACGGATGCCGTCTGTAATATTCCTCCTGTTGGTAACGTACTTTCAATGCGTAACTCTACCATGTCCACTCAAGAGCTCACCTCGACATAGCTATTCCAATAGAGAAACGCATTGAACACCACGTAGCTGATGTGTCCCACGATGTTGATGTGCAGAAAATCGAAGCTCAATCCCACTACGCTCTTCCGGCGATAATTTAACCAAATCTGTGGGTAATATCCCGCAGACCAGCACGCTGTGTAGGCCCATCCAACGAGCAGTGAAATGATTATCAACGGTTTGTACATGGCCACCTTGATCAGCAGGAACAGCCTACTATCGTCGACCACTCCGGCGGGTTCGATGTTTGGTTTTACGATGAAGCGTCCCTGTTTTACGGGTTCGATAACAAGCGCCATCGAATGGTTGTTCCAGCCCGCCGAGGCACGAATCGTTTGATTCGATGTGATCTGCATCGAATCCTGGCGTGGCCAAAACAGCTGCAGCTCGAAGGATTCATTAGCATATCCACTGAAAGTAAACGAAAATTATATTTTAGAATTGTGATGACACCATGCGACGGTCGTTGGACTTACTTGGCTTCTATGTTGAAGCTTACCGACTCACCAAACGTAACCACAACGGACTGGGGGATGATCGACAAGGACCAGTTCGCTCCCTGCGCTCCTACCCCCAAACCCAACACAAACAACCAAAGGAAGTTCATGAGTGGAAAACGAGTAAGCCTATCTGCCTGGAGCATTAGTTTAGCACTGCGCCCTGCTCCGTTGAGATATCTTCCATCAGCTGATGATGCTGCTGGTGCTGCTAGATGAACGATAAGCAGATCTATTGTTACAAATAAATCGTGACAAGTCAAGATTAGCAGCGTAAGGTAGCATTTCGACGCTCGACTGAGCAAATATGTTTTGAGCGATAAAAAATGCATTATGTGATAAGCGAATGGACGCCGCTTTCCCGATCAACCAGTGCTTGGTACTTTTGAGGCAGAAAATACTTTCTGTAATGTTTATTTCAAGCCGTTTTGCGGTGAGCTGTACAGCACGTAGTGTTGAATCATGAATATTACATCGAAAAATATGGAAATGAAACCTAGCCCAAACTTTACCGGACTTCCAGCGATCGATTGCCAGTCATCTGGAAGCGAAAAAACATATTTAAGTTATCTCATAAGATAAATCGTGATTAAATACGACTGTTGTCTGATTGTCTCCGTACCGTAGTTCCAGCCGTTAAGTATCATTTGCGTTAAACTTAACAGACCACCGGCCAGGTCCAGCAATCGATTCGAGATGGCGAACCCTTCCGTACTCTTTCGCTTATAGTTCATAAACACTTGTGGGATGTACTTGATCATATTTGTCGATAACTTCACATAGCTTAGGATGTACAAGAAATCCAGCCAGTGTATCTGATTTTCGAATGCCAAAGCACAGAATACTACGATGATCAATGCGTAGCACAATATGAGAAACTTTACCGGCCTTGAGACGACATTCCCTCCGTTCTGGTAAATGTAACATTGTGCAATTAGGAACAAATTGCTGAAAACAACGTGTACCGCATATCCCACATCATTCGGAACGACAGGATTCAGTCCGTACGGATGACGTCTGAAATATTCCGACTAAAGAAAGAAAAAATAATCTTTTGCATCAATGCTCCAGTAAACTTTTTAAACTCATCGTTACGTACCTCAATGTATTCACTCAAAAACAAAAGAACACTAAACGTCGCATAACAACAATTTCCTACCGCGTTAAGGTGTAATAAATCAAAGCTTAAGCCGACCACACTCTTCCGTTTGTAATTGGTCCACGCTTGAAAGTAATCTCCGATTGTCCAACAGACGGTGTACGCCCATCCGATGAGCATCGATATGATTATCAACGTGCGATATTCGGCTACCTTTAACTGCAAGAAAACCCTTCCATTATAGTCGATTTGCTCCGGATGGCTCGGGGAGATTATGGGGCGGATGATAAAGCGTCCCTGTTGAGAAGATGAAACTTGGACGGGGAATTTTGCATCCTCCAGTCCATCGATCTGGATAGATTGTGGGTTGATAAAGAGCGATTCTTCGGCATCCCAAGTTACAGTGAGATTTTGTTTGCAATCAGCACAACCACTGGAAAAGAACATAATAGCTGTGGATATTTTGCATATTTTATTTACAAAATTCTTACCTGACAAGAAACCAAAATTTTGCGGATTGTGCGAGACTGATCGTAATATCCTGTGGTTCTATTTTTAGCCACAGCTTCTCGGTAAAGTTCCTTGGCGCAGTGGATGCTAGTGTGCATACAATAATCGAGAGAACAATTATAGAAACTTTCATTTCACTAGTATTCATTGCGCCAAGACAACTCGCGGAATACTGAACACCTCTAAAATCCAAGATAATGCTGACGGTTTCATCGAGTGCAAATGATAAGAGCTATCACTCTTTCCTTACATCATAATGGTGATTCGATGTTACTTTGATTTATAAAGAAAGAGAAATAATTTAATTCATACAACATAATTTCAATGATCAGTTATAGATGAAGCAATAATTGTAATTTAATCATAAAACGTACGATAGCAAATGTGAAATTGCTCCACAACGTCTTGTTTTAAAACTGCTCTAGATCAAAGGGAATTGTCAAATTAGCTGTCATGCAAAGCATACATTTGACAACTACTCTGAGCGGTACGATGTAAACAATAACATATCAGTTCGTGGTGCCGGGAAAAACGCGTTTTATGTAACAATAGGTGTACATAGAACACAATTTAAGTATCGTTTTAAGGTCCACTTCAGAGGATGCTTTCGGCTGTTGGACGTCTAGCACGTATAGCGAACACATCACTTCATGGGTACCACAACGTGCGACGAATTCATCGCACCACTAATTTGTTTGCCGGCCACTCGAAGTGGCAAAACATACGACACGTGAAAGCGTTGAATGATGGACGGAAGGCGGTACTGTTCATCAAACTGTCCCGCCAAATAAGGCTTGCTGTGCAAGGTTTGCTGGGTTGAGCGCGTTGTAGTAAGAAAAGCATTAAATAAGGAATTATTTCAGCCGGTGGACCCAATCCTGCCATCAACAATGTGCTGCGGGCGGCAATTGATGAGGCATTGAAGAAAAACATGCCCAACGCAACGATTCAAGGTATATTGAAGAAATGTTCAACTCAGTCGGTGGAGTTGAAAAAATATACGCTGGAGATAAAGGCACTCGACCAGGTGAATGTAATCTGTGTGCTTTACACAGATCGATTCGCTCAGCTGAAGATGGAGATGGCAACTGTTCTTAGGAAGAACTTGTAAGTGATGCTAGCTTTCGGACAATATGTTTGCTACAAATATTTTGATTTATTTTCAGTGCACTTTTCTTCGACACGATGCACGCGTTTGACGAAAGGGGATTCGTAGAAGCCATTCCACCGCCGGAAGTGCAGACTGGTGACCTGTTGTCTGTTTGTACGGATCATGCGATTGAAACGGGTGCTGAAGACATTGAAGTAATGGATGAAAACAGCCGTCTGATAAGGGTAAGCGAGTTATCTATGAGACACGATTGATTGATTAGTTTTGATGATAAGAATCATCTCGAAACATATTGCAGTTTTTGTGCGATCCACGGGATTTGGATAAGGTGAAAAAGGAGCTAGAGAAGTTGAGCTACTCCGTGGAGCACAGTGAGCATGCATTCTTCCCCAAATCGACGATTAAGCTGAACCCAGAGGCACTAGAAGTTTACGAGAAGCTGAAAGACAAGCTCAAAGCTATAGATGGGGTAGAGGACATTTACGACAACGTTGAAATCAGTTTGTAACCTTGGTAGAAACAAAATCAAACGCATATTTGCACTAAGAGAGACACCTTTATTCAAATGAATACACTTCATCGTTGATTTTTTATGCTTAAACATAACATCATTTGTTCAGTGCGTAATGAGAGTGACTGGGGGGGTTTACTTAAAATAAAACGAGACGTAATACACAGACTCCCACTGGCCGACGCTTTCATGACGAGAAACATGCACTTACTGTCTGGCGTTGACGATCTGAACAAATTCCGGCTTCAACGAGGCACCGCCCACGAGGAATCCATCGATGTCAGGCTTAGCAGCGAGCTCACGGCAGTTGGCAGCCGTCACCGATCCACCATATTGGATGCGGATGCCGTTCGACACGTCCGCGGAAACATTCTCGGTGAACCACTTGCGCAAAGCGGCATGCACCTCCTGAGCCTGCTCTGGGGTGGCCGTCTTGCCGGTGCCGATGGCCCACACGGGCTCGTACGCAATCACAACATTGGTCCAGTCCTTCACCTGAGCCGCTATAGCCTTCGTCTGTCGGAAGCAGACGGCCTCCGTCTGGCCGGCTTCACGTTCCTGCAGCGTCTCGCCGATGCAAGCGATGACCTTCAGACCCTCGGCAAGGGCATGAGCAACCTTCTCCGCAATCAGCTCGTCGGTCTCGCCGAAGATCGCACGACGCTCCGAGTGTCCCAAGATAACCCAGCCGAGTCCGAGATCCTTCAGCATGGCGGGCGAGATTTCACCGGTGAACGCACCCTTGGCCACTTTGTAGCAGTTCTGAGCGGCCACACCGATCGTTTCCGGCAGCAGCGAGCGGGCCAGCGACAGGTACGGGGCAGGGCATCCAACGACGACCTCCGTGTTCGGGTCAAGCGGTCCGGCGGACAGCGTTTTGCACAGCTCGGTGATACTGGCCTTGTCGCCATTCATCTTCCAGTTTCCTCCGACGCAGAACTTACGGCCCATGGTGATTTCTTGGGAAAAAACGGACTGTTGATTACGAGAAATGCACACACGTAACTGACAAACGCGGATTGAAAATAATTTCCCCCTAATCGTACCGAAAAACGCGATAACCAAATCCCAAGGTCATATAGAGGTGACTTGTAGAGAGAAACTTCAAACGTGACATTCGAGCTGGTTGATTCGGATTGTTTGAAATGACAGTTTTTCGAGCGGATTGTTTTTTTTCAATTTAAAATTTGTGTTTTATTGAAGAAATTATAAAAGTTTAAGATATATAATAACTTACCACTAAGCTTAGTTGATGTAAAGTTGTGAGTATTTTACGGTATCATAGTTGTTGTTCAACGTTGTTCAACAGGTTATAATGGCTCAACGCATCCCCAAAGAGAAGTTTATGTATCGAATACTTCAAATTGATATTATTATTGTTAGTGTTACATAAACCATATTAAAATGTAATCATAACGCACAAAGTGGCACTGTCGAAAATGTTGCCAAATTCAAAATGCAAAATACAAACTAAGTAATTTTAAACGCCCAGCTAGTGCGTTAGGATGGTCCGGATGAATTCCACCCTTCCTCATCCGTTAATAATTAAGCTCAAACTTGCTCTTACTACCTAACTAAACCAGGTTTGCTGACCCGTTGATAGTTGAACGTTGCTTCCTGTTGAAATATTTGTACACGGTCGTAGTACATCTTGCTGCAAACTTTACAAACTCGAACCACACGCACACGCGGCGGGTGAACGGCGCGGATCGAAACGCAGGGTGTGCAAAGGAAATCACTCGCCGGAAACGTAATCCTTTCGTTGCTTCCGGCTGGCTGGCAGCACAGCTCAAAAGGATTCGGTATTCCGCCCAAACGTTCCTTTTCAACCGAGATCGTCGTGTAGGAGTTTTATCGCTTACGCTTACCGTACCGGGAAATTCGCATGTTTGTGTAAATGTCCGTGCAGTTCATTCGTCGAAAAATGTGTTGTTGATACGTCGGTAATATTTTATCCATCGCTTGCAGTGGGCGAGCATGAGGCGGCTAGGGGGACGGTAGGGAAGAAGCAAAAGAATTATGAAGCGGGTTCGTATGCTGTGTGCCGGCGTGTGTCGGCGGGATGATCCACACCACGCGATATCATCACTTTCAACACGTACGTACCTATCGAAACGCGCGCACAATTCAGTTGCCATTTCTATCATCCGTCACTTGTCGAGAAGCGTCGTTTATTTTTTTTTTTATTTTTTAAACCGTGCCTTCCCTTTCAAGTGTGCATGCGCGACAAACTGGACCGGATAAATGAAGCGATGTAAACGGTCGGAAAACATTTCCACACCTCCGGCTGGTCCGTTCCGAGCGGGAGTCGGTGGGCAAAGTATGATAGCGTCTCCCGGTCCGAGCAAGCTGTAACACCTGCCTTCGTGCGATTCTAATCATCACGCCAGTAGTGGATTTATTTCCACCTCCCTCTCCCACCGAACACACCTGCTACCGTACCCATGACGAACAGGACCGATTTGTCCGCGAACATGAAGTTGTCATGGTTAGGGGTGACATCCAATCAACGCCGGAGCATCGGAATCAGATGCGATGCCTTTTGAAGGCTGCTACAGAATGGATCGGCACATTCCGCAGCTGAGGCAAATCGTCTTTGATGACGTGTACGATGTCGGCAATGAAGCGACGGGTGAACGATTTTTACCGACTTCCACTCCCGTGCGCCCAGGGATGGCCAGGACGTCCGGGCTGGCTGGCTGCCTGCGGTGTGCAGCTCGTTTACAGTCAAACATGGCGGTATGCTCTTCAAACACGAAATTAAAAGCGGAAACCTTGCGACAGTGTGACATCTCGCTCAGGGTCGGTACTAGCCGTCGATGGGAATGATTAAATCTTGACACGCTCCACGGGACGGCAACACAGAAGGAACTTGAACAAACGCATCACACATTTGCGCTGAACCGGAAACGTGGACGGATTGCAGTCTCGCCTCGGATCGGATCGCTGTGATGTCTCAACACACATACACACACACACACACGCAAACAGACCATTGGGATGCGTTTCAACAAGGGCAAGGAGTTCTGTCCACTGCAAATTGTTTCGCCAGCTATCGTTTTGTTCGACACGAGCGCAGGGCGGAAGGAACCATTCGCAAGATATATCCTGTCGCAAATCAAATCGCTCACCAGCAGTGGCCTCAATTATGCAGCGATCCATCATTCTGGTGCCTGGTTGCTGTGCCGGTGATATTATCTTTATCGACTATCCATTATAGATTGAAACAGTCTTCCGTTTGTTCTGAACGTTCAGGGCTCCGGCGGGGACGTTCGCACATTGTTGATCGTTCTCGGTCGGGCGAAAATGAAGAGATTTGCAACGTCCACCGAGTCTGTTGGGTCGTTGAATATTCGATGCGACCTTATGCAGCAGGTCGGACGCTGAAGGATCCGATAGATCAAGGAACTGTTGCACTCCGGGCGACTCTATTGACACTGCACAAAACCAATAAAGATTCCGTTTGGTGCGGAGAGCGCTCGAATCAAAAGAAAGCCAGCCTGCTGCATCGGTGTGCACGTGCTTCTTTGAGTCGAGCACAGAACAGGCTCACAGGTTCGTTGCATAGGTTCGTAACGTTTTCCCAGAAACTGTTGTTAATTCGCCACGTAACTAAACACATTTTAAATCAATCGTCCAGCTGCTGGCGCTGGAAAGGGTTAGCATCCAGTTAGCAAAAAAGGGGGAAAAAACAAAAACGGTTAAAAATTCAATACGCAGCCAGTGTTTTCATCAAAAATCCTCCCCCGGTCGCCTAAATTCTAAGCGCAATTTTATGAACAAGAAAGGACACCGGCACACGCACTCCACTGGGCAAATATTTGCCCAAAACGACCCTGCAAGCATAAAAAAAACGCACTCACACACGCACATTCGATGTAGTCGAACGGCAAACCAAGTGGGCAAACGGGAGAGATCGTTTTCCATCGGCGACTTACAGCAGCGGGCGGCGGCCCATGGGGTGGAAATAAAAATATTAGCTTTCGGTTTCGAGGCAAGGATAGAGAATCACAAAATCCCAAGCCTCCGTCCGCCGTCGGTTACCCTTGGAATGCTTTGAACCGACGGTGAAACCGGCAGAAATGGCCCGAATGCTTCGGCGCAGGGCGGCCGCTGCTGCTGCTGCTGCTGCTGGGAAAACAATTTATCGAAGGTACATTTATCGTTATGATTGGATTTCATAACAACTAAATATTTCATGCATTTCATTCGATTCATGGCGGGCTTCGTGCATTGATGAGGTGCGTGCGTCCGGTCCCCTTTCAGTTCCCCTTCCGGCCCCGAAGCCGTGCGCACGTTTGCTGTTGCTATTTGATATAGTCCGGCCGGGTTTGTCCCTGTGGCGGCGCATTGTTGGCAGCCGTTCTGGCTGGAGAGGGAGGATTAACAAAAAAGGAAAAAAAAGAATGCAGCAATATTTCAGGACTGCACACGTTTGTGATGGGAAATGCAAATGCATCTCGTGAAATCGATCAAACCCGGTGCGAAATGAAGCGAACGGGGTTAGCGGAGTGGGCGGGGCAGTGTGGTTTTTTTTTGGTTTTTCGCCTCACCGTCTGTCATCTGGCCATCACGGCTGTTAACTCGTGTGACGGGTCGATTTTAGGGCGCCGATTGGAATTTATATTGATATGTGTACACCGGTGGTCCGGGATTGTTGCAGCCGGCCGTTTTTATTGCCTGGTGCCCAAAATGGGGTTTTTATTTTTTGGAAAAAGTGGAAAATCATCACCCGGGCGCATAATGGTGGGGTTTGTTTTTCATCAACCTTTGACCTTCTTCGGGTGGAGTTGATAAGATTGTGCGTGTGTGTGTAAAGCAGGGTTGTCAAATGCATCGCTCGGTATTGGTAAATATTTACAAATTGTGTTCGTTGATATCCTAGAATATTTATAACACAAGATGTACAAAAAAGGATGCCGAGCAAAATGAATCCATGTTTGATATAACAAAAACAGTATTTTTTTATTTTACTTCTTTCGTTGGGTGTTAATTTAATATAAATCCTGCTAAACTGAACGCTAAGAAACTGTATAACCAGTAACGACAGGCTGTAAATAAAGTTTTTGTCTGCCAAATGAAAAACATATACAAAAAAACTTGTAAAATTTTATTTAAAATGAAACAGACAATGTTAAATAATCGCAACATCATCATTAGATCGAAATAATGGCCTCAAAAGGAGCTGCCGAGGATTTGTTTTTTTTTTACGAAGTAATCGAATTGCCCGGAACTACTGGAAACTAAATATCAAAACTGATTGTAGTTGAGCTTACTACCGAGACTTCATTATCTATAGTGTAATACATAATCTTGAACAAATTTCACTCCTTGAGCTAAATAAAGTATATTTTACTCTTAGAATATGAATCTAAATTTGAAATTCACTACAGCAACAACAAGAAGTTCTGAATATTTATAGAAATAATACTAGGAGTTTACATCTCATCAGCTCTATCAGAGTAGCGTCCTTGAAGATATGTTAGCCTTACTTCTATTTCTCCGAGATTCTACTGATTTTATTACCATCCGTTGAAGCACTGGCGCAAAAGTCTAGACGAGAAAATAACTTTTAATTTCTAAGAATGAACCTTAATAAAAAAGATATTTGTTCAATTAAGTATGCATCAATAATCAGATTTTATGGATCAGTTGAACGTCTGGACGAGAGTAAATTAATAGGCACGAATGTTCATGAGTTCGACGGCCCTGATGAAAAGTGTAGTGTGATTTTGTACAGTCCAACAGTCCAATTGTTAAATTTATACACCTCTGTAAATGCATGTGAGCGACGAACGATGGCTTTGTCGAGCAGAATCGCACTCAAATCACATTTTCCAGAAATGGAAATTCTGAGATATACCGAACCACTGCCGCCAGAATGTATCTCGGTATAGATGTTTGATCAACTGTTTGCTTCAATGCAAACGACACGTCGTTAGTCGTTGCCGCTGACGGTGTCGAACATGCGGCGACAGTTTGCACACTCAGTCGGATTTTGTCATTGTTGAGCCCGCAGCACGTAAATGGAACGTAAGATTCGGATAGGATGGTGCCTGGTGGCGCTGGTGTTGCTGCCATCGGTAGTGGCCGAGAATGGCGCTGGAGAGGAACCAGCCGAAGACAAGATCGTAACGATTCAGATGGATCCGTACATGGAACTGTGCCGGGGAACGTACGAACAACATCCGTGGGTGACCAGTCAGCTCTACTGCTGGTACGATACGCGGAACGCGCACAGCATACTCTCGCCCTCGAAGGTGGAAGTCCTCCATAATGTCCCGTTCGTGGCCCTCTTTCATGGCGCCGTGCACGATGGTGAGATAGCGCAGCTGCAGGCGTTGGGCGATTCGCACATCCAGCGTTCCGGGCCGACGAATGACAGCTGGCTGCCGGTGTTCTACGACGACCACCAGACGTACACGCTGCACGAGCGCGACCACCCCGTGGTGGAGCGTCTGACGCGGCGCGTTGAACGGATGACGGGCCTAAGCTGTGATACTGCGGAAGATTTGAAGGTGATCTACAACGAGATCGGTTCGTTCAAGACGGCCGAGCTGGATGCGATACAGTCGAAGGAAGAGTACCATCGGTTCGCATACGCCGGCGACCGACTAGCGACGGTTTTGTTCTTCGTAAGTGGACTGATTTGTTTCGGGGATAAGTACTACCGGACGGTTTCATGACGCTATGCTCACACGATTACAGCTAAATGACGTGGAGAAGAGCGGATATATCATCTTCCCGAAGCTGCGGATCGGCATCCGGCCGCAGAAGGGTACGGCGGCGTTCTGGTACAACCTGAAACCGACGGGCGGAGCGAACTTAAACATGAAGTACAGCATCTGCCCGCTGCAGGAGGACACCAAGTGGACGGCGAAGAAGGTTATCCACACGCGCGGCAACGAACTCCGCGATTTGTGCTATCCGAGCTCGGCGCCGAAGAAGGATTAATTAGTGTTACCAGCTGATCCTGCCGCCTCGCCACGTGACTGGCCCGACGCAAAGCGAACTGACCGACCGAATAAACGGCAAAACAAACGTGTGCTTCGTGTAAGTTATGGCTGCGTACGTGCGAGCGGCACGGCACGTGTTTTTACCACTTGGTTGGTTTCTGGTGGAGGGAGTTTTTCCCGAGCTTACTACGATACCGGATGCGTTGGGGAAATCGCTGGTGACAATTATATAAACACGTGTTGTACTGGTGCTGGTCCGGATCCACTTTTGTTTCGTGCAAAATCATTTAATCGGTTCACATTTTGCAGACTGCAGCGTGTTTGCAGAGGCTGGTAGAATAAATTAGGTGCAGAATGGCGTTTAAAACCGTCAATGCTCAATGCTCGCAACAAGAAAAAAAACAATAACCACTAAGCATGGCGTTTTAGTTAGCTATTCCCCTTTGTTTTTGTCCCACTAGCTGGGTGTTAATTGGAGTCCGGTGAACATTCGGTTTGTATACAGTGTAACTTGAAACCGGGGACCTTTGCGTAATCGTTTCCCGCTCCGAACGTTCCACCGTCTCACTCCAGCAGCTCCAGGTTTGGTTTGCGGGCCCGCAGCGCCCGGGCACTCCACGAGCGGGTCGCAAACACCAGGACCAACTGCCGGCCGACAAAGTAAACAACCTCCGTCAGGGTTATCAGCGACATGCCGGCCATGATGCCGAACATCCCGCCAAAGTTGCTGAATATCTCGAACCAGTAGTACGCCACGTTCTGCTTGTACATCCACGTTTCCGGCTGGCCGAAGAAGATCCGGACGACGGCGACCTCCTCCACCCGGTCGATGCCGGCCGTCACGCTGAACCCGTCCCGGTACGAGCGCGTCAGCGGCAGCTCCGACGCGGTGATCTGATACTTGCTGTCCGAGCAGGACGGTAAACACTCCGGACAGTAGAGCGACTCCTCCATCTCCTTCTCCAGCCCCGGGATGCGCACGATCTCCGTTATCACCGTCGACCACTTAACTGTTGGGTGGATGGGTGGGTGAGGTGTTTGGAAAAAGGGGAGGAAAAAAAAAATCACAACCTTTGTCATCGCCCCAATCCAACCCCAAATTTAGGCCATTTAGTCCGAGCGATTAGTTCGGAGCTGCTCGAACCGGTGTGGGGAGTTGGGAGCGTCAATGGTCTGGCGCTAACTTACTCTTGTACTTGTTCAGGCAGGCGATGTGCTGGAGATTGCAGGTCGTTATGGATTTGCCGCCGGTTGCGGCCCCCGCCGTCGGCATGTAGAACGGCACGCAATCGCACAGTGCCATCACGCTCCGCAGCCGGCACGCGGCCACGCAGCTACTCCGGCCGTAGTTGGCACCGTACTTGAGCAGCTCGCTGCGGAACACGCACTGGCGCTGTGGAGGAACAGAACGGCCGAGGTTAGGATATCGCGCTCTCCGGGGTAAGATCCGCAGCGCATAAATTATCATTATTGAAGTGGGCACGGCCTGGTAGGACGGAGGGAGGGTCAGGGAACCGCCCTGACCACCGGGGCCCGTGGGAACACTGCGCCGAACGATGGCAGCTGGCGTGAAGTGTTTGCCAGAGCGACGAACCGGGCCCGTCCCGTGCATGCAAAACGCACGGTGCATAAATATTGTTCTGCGGTTATTTGGTCGTTTCGTGAGATGTGTAGTGCACCAAACAACGCGGCCCACCGGGTCGGGGTTGCCTGCGGGACCTCGTGACGATGTGGTTACTACCGACAAGAGCGGACCGGCAACAGGGGAAGCAAAACCGCAAAACATGTTGTACTGGTTACAAGTTGTTTGGCCGTGCTAAGGATGTCACAGGGAAAGCAGGGAAAGCAACAACAAAAAAAAGCACACCATACTGATGGAATACTAAAGGGATCGTTTGTGTTGTAAGTGGAGAAAATTGATAGAAAAAACGATTCAATCGTTTTCTGCTCGAAAGACCGTCGGACGACGAGCAGGAAGACTTTGAAGCACTCTGTGTATTCCCTGTATCCTCTAAGCATACGTTGATTAGGTTACATGAACACTCCCCTCCCCCTAGCCACTTCCCTTCCCAGCACGGTAGCTAGATCACTTCGGTGGATTGTCGGATTGCGCGAAATCACTATTTTACGAAATCCCATTCCCGACCCCGCTCTAATTGGATTATGAACAAACTTGGATTTATTATTTTTTTTTTTTTTTGTATGTTGTTCTCGGCCGGCCCTTGAACTATCCACTCCACACGGTCGATATGCATCGAATTTCGAGTTTTCGATGGATTTTGGACAGCGTGAAGTTTGGACCGACCCAACCGTTGGTTCGTAAAATTGCGCACCGGCACGGACATGCGGTTTGCCGACGTTGAGTAGTCTCGACTCGTTCCCCGTCGAACCGGCCGGGGGGTCGGCCGGAAGTGCATCATGGGTACGCTTCGAAATAAATTAATTACCTTCCGCTCAGCCGGGTGCCGCAACCGCAGCGCACAGCACGGGCAGCTTTTTCGGTGGAAGCTGCCGGTGCAGCCGGTGCATCCCCGGGAATGCATCGATGCAGACTCACCTTCTGTCTCGAGTAGCGCAGCACATCCGGCTCACTGTTGATGGTGATGGCATCGACTCGTATGAACGTTTCCGTACCGAGGTGGACGAATTGTTCGTTTACCCCGCCGGCGGTACTGTCCGGGACCTCGTTCGGGTTGAAAATCTGAAGCTACCGGTTGGAGGAGCATAACACACACA
>JXXA01016415.1:0-25639 GCA_000956255.1 Anopheles punctulatus
CAAAACACAATTTGTCAAATCGGTCTTATCTTTCTTCCGGCTAGGTACGGTTCACGCCCTCGCCACTTCCCGGAACGTTCGCCGTGTCGGCCGGGTTCGAATGACCCAACGTTGGCCCAACGATCGAGCTGCAGCTGCGGGCTGCGTCTTGGAGCATGTGTGCGGCAAACTGCCGGACGTTTGAGGCCGACACACAGGAAGACATTCATTGCGCTTCACTGCCAGTGCCCGGGACCAGCACCGGGTTTGACCGGTTGCCAGATCGGAAACGGATCAAATGCACCGGAAACCCGTTGCACACGAAGCATGCAAATGCGTGTCAAGAGTCCAGCAAAAGGGGGGAGGGGGCGGATGGGGATGGGGTTGGTGAGACAGGAAATATGAAACATACCATTCTTCCGGTTACTTTGACAACGTGCCGGGGCTCCTAATCGGTCGCGTGTTGCGTTTCGCTTTGCCACGGACATGGACATGGTTTATTTTGTGCAGGCGAGCGCCTTATAACGTGTTTCACAAAATTACACGCTGCCGGGTGGAGGGAGCGTGCGCAAATTACAACCCACGGCACGGTGGAAGCAATTCGAGAAAAGCGAGCTGGTCTTTCTGCTCTGGTCGCAGCTGCACAACGTCCCGGTGCGAGGACGTTCCACAGTTACGTCTATTGCTGCACTGCTGAAAAGTGAACGTCAGTGAGGGTGAGGGCATCACTTAGCGATGGTGACAGATGGTCGCTTCGGGATTCGGCTTCCAGCTTCATCGGCTTGCATATAATTCTATTTCCGGGAAAGACCGTCGCGGGCGAGTCGTCCATTTCTCGGAAAACGAGCTCGTCTGTTTGTTTAGATTCAGCAATTGAAGCTGATTTCTATTTCGTGGCGGATCTCCCAAATGGTGCACTCTTTCGCAACAGTGAGACTACGTTTACGCTACGTTAATCATTTCCCACTAATTGCTAGAGCAGACGTGATAAACTATTTTCTGTTAAATATAATATTCCTGAAAAGTTAGATAATTTAAATTGTTGTACAGCACGCCCCACTCCTACCTAACACTAGACGCCAACAAGATAAAATCGTAATAAAAAAGGATTTTGATAAGGCTTCTTGCGCAGATAGTTTCGAACCAAAGTGTTACGACTAGAGCGCCGAATGAAGTTTTTACCATTAGACAATTTAATTTGCTTTTCAACGAAATATTTTAATAATTCCTTTTAATTAATATTCACTTGGGTTTGGGAGATTTAATAGCAGTTTTGGCACTAGTACAACATACTGCACTAGTACTCACTTCCATCGGATATTAGTTACGGGAACGTACTAATCGTTGCTTCGGCACTGAAACGAATTGTAACGCTTGGTTGTTTTAATTTAATCACTGTTTATAAGCTACACTGTAATAAAGTAAGCGTACGGAGAGAGCATTACAGCGACCAAAGAATAATCTTCGTTCGGGAGAGCTGTTCGGATCGCTTGCTGGCAGTGAAGGATAAACCCTCGAGATGGGTTACCTAGCAACAATTATTCTACCGTACGTGTACGTAGTGCCCCAACGCCTGCTCTTGCTGCTGCTGCTGCTGCCTGTTGGAGATCAAGTCCACATGGGATAGTAAAAACATTCCGAGGACGTGCCGAGTGTGCATGCCATTCTTCAACGATGGAAGCGTACGAGCTGGGCTCAACATGGAAGTAAATTGCTGTGCCAACATGGGAAGCGCGTATAACATTATCGACAACATTGTTCTGTTTGATGGAGCCAGCAGTGAAGCGGTCGTAAAAATGTGCAACATTCTTTCTTTGATGAAATTAGTTCGCAGTAGCAGGAGTACAGTTTTCATTTTCGGTTGAGTTGTAATTGATCGTGTACCTTGCTAGGGTTTGCACTGCTTTCATTGCACGGATCTAATTGGGAGTTTGTTTTTTTTTTCGTTTTCACCAGCAACTTGGCAACGGAACCGATCCCATTCGATGCGCCCGATTTGGCAATTCTTATCTGCAACTCGAGCGTAAAGCACGAACTGTCCTCCAGCGAGTATCCGGTGCGGCGTAAGCAGTGCCAGGAGGCGCTTGAGTTGATGGGTTTGGAAAGCTACCGGGACGCAACGTTGGAGCATTTGAAGGGTAAGGAAACTGAACGGGAGCGCCCGAAATCCCACTATAATCGTACAATCTCAACCTCAACGTCAAACACGTATGGTTTTTAATGTTCGTCTCATTTTCCGCATCGCTTTGCAGCGCTCGAGAACGCAAACGAGGTGCTGGTGCGCCGGGCCCGCCACGTCATTACGGAGATTCAGCGAACGAAGCAGGCGGCCACCGCGCTTAAGGCGAAAGATTTCGTAAAGGTAAGCGTAGCGCCAGCTGCTGCTAACTACGGTAGTTGAAGCGAACGTGCAAGTAATTGTTATCGGCGGTTTAAGCTCGTTCCCATAATCAATCGAGCGGGTGGGGGCGCTTCAAAATAATATGCAATTATTATTTCGAATTGTTCGAGAATGAGCACCAACGCAGTTTTTGGCTTCTTTTTATGAGCAATTTATTTCGATTAAAGGCAAAATAAACCTACGAAGGAGCGTTTCATAATATTAGAAGAGCATGCGGTGAGAGGAAATTAAAATTACAATCACTGAACGCGGGCAGGGTGTGTCGCGGCGTTTTCATCAAGCTGTGTAGAAACTGAGTTTTGTAATAGGACTGCAGAACGCGGAAGAGCAGACACGATCGGTGCAACCATCAGCTAGCTCTCTCTTTTTACGGTATCGTCTCTTCTGCAATGGCGCGTTGCTATGGCGATCAGGTGAAGATGGCGTCAGCAAGAGCGAAAGAAACATACGCATTCCCCTTCGAGGGCTGTCTCATGTTGCCTGTTACCCTAGCGACGCAACATCCAATGAAGAAAGAGATAGCAAGTCCGACCAGGTGATCTGTTCGTGTGGCCTACTCGGCGCCCTGCAACCCTATTCAAAAACTCTGTTTTCTGCACTTCCATCATCGTTCACGATTCCGACACGATTCGATCTGATCCGGAACGGACGAAATCGCCGCACGATCGGGTGCGATCGCCGTGGTTGATTTTCATGATTTTTTTTTCGTTTGCTTCTCTCTCGATTGCTTCCAGATGGGCCAGCTGATGAAGGAATCGCACAAATCGCTCAGCGAAGACTTTGACGTGTCCTGCCACGAGCTGGATCTGCTCGTCGAGGCGACGGTGAACGCACGTGGTGTGCTCGGCTCGCGCATGACCGGCGGCGGGTTTGGCGGTTGCACCGTGACGCTCCTGGAACGGGCGGCCCTCGCCGACGTGGTGAAGGAGATGGACACGATCTACTCGCGCAAGACGGGCGGCAAGTTTCGGGCCCGGTTCTATCTCGCCCAGCCGGGAAATGGTGCGCGATCGTTTGACTTGAGCGAGTACCGCCGTTGTTAGGAGAGGGGAGAATATTGGGAGGGAGATTTTCAACATGTCATTCCAAATTCTTTCCAGCATTAGCATCGATAAAAAAGGAAATAAAATAAATGGATCGTTTAGAGTTAAATTGTATGACATTGTTTTTTTTAATTTCACTTGATAAATAATATAATATTAAGGAATCTTTTAAAGGATAATCCATACGCGCATCGCTCATCCGCGTGAGTGCGAAAGAGCCAACTGTACACTTTCTTTCAGCACGCCGCCATCTTCGTAGTGACAGCACACCTCTCTTTCTCTCACGATCGTTTTGAGAGAGAACGGGATGGCCCGATTTTGTGACACAATCTTACCTTTATCATTTCCTTTCTTTCATCTCACTGAAACAAAAACCGAACCAAACATCCGATTGGGTTTTCCGTTCCGATTTATTCGTCTTTTTTTTACAAAAACAAGTTAGTTGAACTTTACGCGCACCACCCCGGCGGGAGCAGGCCGCGCGCGCGGTTGTCGTTCAGAGTGAAGTGGTTTTGTTTTCAGTGCAATGGCGACGGTTGCTGCTCGTTTTGTTTTTCTTCTTGACCGGTTGAGTGTTAGAATGACTCGTACGCCACTTTCACCTCGCAGTCATGTTTATCGTTTCGATTTACATTTCACACATTTGTTTTGCTCTCCCCAACTTTCTCCCCGGTTCCCGTAGGTTATTTTTCCATTTCCATTTGTTTGAACGACCTTTTTTTTCTTCTATACAATTCTACACCTCGTCGTCGGTGTTTGTGTTTTCTTTCGATTTTGATGCTCATTCCTATGAGTTTGTTTTGATTTTTTTTCTGTGTGCTTGTGTGTGTATATGTGTGTATGCGTGTATGAGTGCTCGTGTTGCACGTGTGTCTGGGATTTGCATAACTTCCGGTGTTCTCAAACACTTTCCACTCATGCTGCATCATGCATCCCGCATTTCATCTTATTTTCCGGCCATCCCAGCATTACTTTGTTCTTCGTGTTTTACGTTTATTTACTTGTTTAACTTAGAAAATAATTATATTTACCTAGTATAACACCATATCACCCCTGTTTTCTTTTTGTGTTTTAATCGTCTCCCTTTCGTCCTGCATTCGCTTTGTTCGATTCACTCCATCGGGCGGCGACCGCTTCGATCCCCACCATCGGCCTGTTTGGCTCTGTGGGTCTATTTTTATGCGAGTTTTTTTAACCCCTTTCCATTTCTCCCAAACGATGGTTTCCCTTTCTTTTTTTTTGCGCGAAGTGGAAAATATCACCGCTCGCTTGACCGCGCTATCAGTTTCTAATGGTTTTTAATGGTTCTATACACAATGCTCTACTCGCTTCAATAGTTCTGCCTCCTCGCCCTGCCGGCACACGGTCAGTGGCTGGTGGCTTTAAAAATGAGCTCGTCTATTCTTCCCATCGCCTTTCCGCGCTTTCCACCCTTTAACATGTTTAGCTACTCCTCTCACCATTCGCGCCATTTCCGCTTTAGGCGTCGTTGCCGCCGTTCTTGGAGTGTGACGGGCAAAAATAAAAAATATGTATAGTTCAATATATATCTATTTTTAGTGTAGTGTATATATATGTATATATATATAATATTCCCTAACGTTGTTTTAGCACGTTTCACCCAGCTTTTGTTTTTTTTCGGCCCACCATACAGCAATGTTTTACTATGCTTGACGTGAATAGTCTGACGTTTCGCTCACGTCCGTCCTGCTTGCGTTTGAAGGGATTTTTTTTGATTTCATTTGATTTCGTACCTAGGCGACACATTCACACACATTCGCACGCACACTTGCACACAGACCACTCGTCCACACATATACACATCAACCGATTGTTAACCGTTAATCACGAAAACGCGTGCACACTCTCAGACACGCAAGAGCAATAAAGAAATAATTTTAAGTAGTTGCATTAAGCAATAGCTGTAATCAAAATGGTAATCCTTAGACGCAAGAAAGGTGGATAAATAAAATTCAAATGAAAGAGAATTTAAATACATCTTAACTTTCTGAGCAACGCGTGTGACCGAAAGGGAATTTGAAGCAATTTGATTTCCTCGAACGTTGTGCGAATTGCATACGGGTGTTTTGAAGAAATATTAAAAGTAGTAGAATAGTTAACACTTGAGTAAAATCAGCTAAACCATAAATATAAAGTACTGCCGTGCAATTGCAGCACGCGCAATTGCTAGCCTAACGCCGAAATTAATGTTGCAAATTGAGGTTAAAAATGCAAAACGAAACGACAAGCTGAGCTCGTGTAAATTACGGCAAGTTCAACCATTTCACAAATTGAACCTTCAAAGCAGAGAGGAACACACACACACGCACACGCACACACAAAACCGCGCGTCTGTTTTGAACCGAGCTAGTGATGAATTGCTGTCGCGATAGAGTGTTGCCTAGCAACGATCGCGTGTGGGCTGCGGTGCTCATCCCAAGCTACCACTCACTCACTCACCCAGCCTACTGCCGTTCACCCTAGCACGGGCGGGGGTCGCAGGTGTTTCGGGGTTTTGAAGCGATTTTTACGCTTGATTAAACGTTACCCATCTCCGCATTCTGACACACACACACATATATATCTGTCACACAAAGACACGCGCACACTTACACACAGCTAGCACTCGTTCATGCACAGGCACACGAATACACACCTACAATCTCTCTGGCTCAATGATGATGATGACAATGAGGAAACAACGTTCGGATCCGGCTTCTAAAACCGTCCATTTCGCTGCGTGCGTTCCACCTAGGTTCGCGTGGTGGTCGCGTATCGGAACGTTCGCTTCCCTCGCCCGGCCGCGGTCGCCGGTTTCGCGGTTGACCTCCGGCTATCAAAATGCCCGCCGCTTTCCTGTTCTGTTTCTTCCTCTACATCCTGCCGGTCGGATGTGGCAGAACCACCGTAATCATCCCCATCGTCGTCGTCGTCGTCGTCATCTTCCTCGTCGTCGTCCTCGGTGGCATTATTTACAATTGGTTCCAGTAAATCATCGCCATCGGCCGGTATCGATATCCGGGTGGTTCGACCCGACGGTGGTTTCTTGCCTAATTTATTATACTTAATTCCAGTGTACATCGTTTGGCTACGCTTCTGCGCTCGGTGGAACGGCGGTTACGGTGCAGCATAGGTGCAGTTTCGGGTCGATCAATTATGGCATGAGTTGACAGTATGAAAGGAAAGAAAAATATTGGAAACAAAAACATTAGAAACATTAGTACAATTATGAGCTCAAATAAACGCCAAAGGGTAGAGTGTGCAGCAAACAGAAATGAATGAGTGGAATTTGGAGGGTAAATCCTCGTCAGAAAGTTTGAAAAAATGAACAAAAACTCCGTTTAGTTTAACACCATTCCCATGTTTAAATTTAAATTTTTCGCTGAGGTGTGCTGGGAGAAAAGGAACTCCATGAGTAAAAAGAGAAAAAGTAACACCAAACAAGGCTCCTATCGGTTGAACGATGTTTTGGAGGGCCATCCAGGTTTTTTTTATAACATAAATGCAGTTCACCTAATCATTTCGCAGGAACAAAAAATGAAGAAGGCAGCGACGCTGTGATGATGTGAAGGAGTCAAATAAAAGGGAAAGCAATAAAAATTGTGGAAAAATTCATCCGATAAATAGTATCAGGGTCCTCAAATAGTAATAGTGCTGTAGAGACATTCCTTAAGACATTCTGCCGCTATCTAGCTTGAGCTTTGAATTTTTTCCCATTAAAATTATTCGCCCTATTCACGCACGCAGGCCTCTAAGCGCTTAAAGCTTAAAGCCGCTAAATCCCGGTACTGGCAGTTCTCACTGTTCCTTCAACTTTTTAGGAAGATTGATTTTCCAATCTACCTCCCGGTGCGGTGCGCGGTTGGATTGCTGTGTGCCGAAATTTGATAATTTACTTCGCACTGGGAACAGGATGCGATAAATAAGACCCCCAAGAGCCGACCAGAGATGCCAGAGATGGACAAAGAATCATCCACCGAGACGGGGAGAAAGGGGGCAGGAGCGTGCCAAACTAGCCGAAAGGGGTTTTCGAGCGTGCTGTAGATCTGAAGGGTCGGCTTGTCAACATGGTTCGATTAGCTTGGTCGAGCGAGGAAACCAGAAAGACTTAACGGGGCAGCTGGCAGAGCGGAAGACGGTTGGGCTCATCGTCGAGTAAACAACTGAACCGGTGAGCAGCCCCGGGCGGGCACCACGGCGTCGGCATCGGCTGGATAACCGTAAACCGGAAGTGACGATGTTGGCTTAGGCGACAAATTGATTTGTGGTTTATGCCGCAAGCGGTCTAGGTGTGTTCGTGGAACCTGGTTTTCTTCCGTGCGCTCCGCTTTAAAGCGAAGCAAGAACGG
This sequence comes from Anopheles punctulatus, assembly GCA_000956255.1. NCBI lineage: Eukaryota > Metazoa > Arthropoda > Insecta > Diptera > Culicidae > Anopheles > Anopheles punctulatus. Next base: position 7,773 of record JXXA01016415.1, read on the forward strand.
TGGTGGTTTTTCTATTTTCCACCCCAACCGTTCCCACAGCCGAGCGTTCGGCGTAAATCAAAGCTCGAAAATTGCGGTTCGGTTTGCGAGACACGGCCGATGGTACGGAACTTCATTTCAAGGAGCGTCAATTTGGGCGCTGAAAAGCATGAGAAAATCCTTTAACGTGTGTGCGTTCGGGTTCACCGGAATCGCAGGAAGGGCCGCAAGCAGAAGGTTCACATCAGATTTAATCATATTTCCGATTAAACAACTCCACCACCGACCGGAGGATAATTGGAAATTCTCCTCTCTTCTGCGCGCCCATCGGGTGAATGGGGGTGAATCTTTGCTGCTCTCGAATCGTTGCCCCCGTACGTTCGTTTTCTTCGTCTGTTGATGATTTATCGGTGGGGACGGGGGCGACACGATAACATCGCGAATATTGATGTGCGCACGCGATGGTTCGTAATCTGGGTGGATCCATCGGAAATTGCGAACCGTAGCGAGGCGGGCCACACTTCAATCGACCCCGAAAAGCTTCTTAACCGATACGATCTCATCACTCGCGTACGTGTTTGTCAATCTGTCGTGTATGCCCGGAATGACGTAAAGGGCGCTTGAATGTTTAAGACGATCCGATGGGATGTAGCTTTGCCATCGAGTTGGTTCGTTCGATACGTGGTTCCTCGGTGGAGATTAATTAAAGTATGTGATTAATAAACAGGGTAAACGGATCCACCATTACACGTCTCTTGAGCAGTATCAGCAACTGAACTCGGAAATATATCGGAAATATATATGATTAACTTTCGAAGCAAATTAAATACGTTTTATGATGGCAGAAGACTTAGAAATTCAAACAATGCAAGATGATAATTTCAAAATTAATTATTTCGACACGTATCACTCACCTGTAAAACGGTAAATATCACTACAAACAGGGTAACAATTAGCAGACAGCCGGACACGGCGACCACCATCAGCGTCGGCGTGGACGTGCTTGTTAGGAACTGCTGCCAGCTCTGGTGCGACTGGCCGGTGCCGCCCGCACCCTCACCGGGAATGTTGGCGACGCTGCTCTCCTCGCCGAACTGCAGCATCTGTTGCTCGGCCCCGATGCGCCGTTTGCCGGCCGGCGATGCGTTAATGCAGCCACCTACGCGAAATCAGGTAAAGACAAACAATAAATCACCACATGATAAGCAAGCGAGGCATAGATTTAATAGAGTCTTCGTTTTTTTTCTGAACCCATCCTTACCGGTCGCTTTGTCGCAATGGCAGCAGCTTTGATCGTCGGGCGATGCGTCCGCCGCACAGCAAGGCACACATTGGTGGTTGAGTCGATCGAGGTGCAGCGGGAACGGGCAGGTCAGACAGGAGAACTGACCGGGGCCGCTACACGTGCGGCACGACTCGTGGCACGTTTTGCATGTCTGCGTCGGCGGATCGTAGTACTGCGAGGCGAGACAGTCGATGCACAGACCGTTCTGCAGCATGCTGTGGGCGGGACAGGAAGTACAGGCCAGCGGACCGGCACCTGGTAGAAGGGTAAGATGAGGAGACAGAGACATCGTTCATTAGAAATGCAAATTTTAAGATTTTAAGTTGTAAAAGAAAACCGTAACACGTTTGTACTCAAAACGTTTTTAGTACAAGTTTTAGTACAATGCTCGTAACCATGCTTTTAGGTCATTTCTTTAGGAGAACAATAAATTTCAAATATTCCCATCTCTTCAATTCGTACGCCTACATACCGTTGCAAGTCTTGCAGTAGTGGTGGCACCGTTGGCAGCCGAACTTCGTCTTGAAGAAACCCTCCGGGCACTCGGGGAAGCATTCACCGCCCGCCAGCTGCCAACCCTCCGGGCACTGGACGCACTGGTTACGCCGCGGTCCACTGCAGGTGTGGCAGCTGAGATAGCACTTGGCGCACGTACCCCGATCGCTGTAGTACCTGGAAAAAAAAACAAAATAGAAAGATAGAAACTACTCCGCGAGCGAATAACTATCCAGCTCAGCTTACCCATCGGCACAGGTTGTCCGGCATTCGCCACTCTGGAGCTGCAGTCCCTTCATGCAGGCGGTACAGTTCATGCGCGACACACACTGCGTGCAGGTGTGCAGACACTTGGCACACACGCCGACCTCCATGTAATAGCCCTCATCGCACACGTTCACACAACGCTGACCCTGCAGCAGCAAGCTCGAGGCGCAGGTCAGACACTCGTTCTCCGTCGGCCCGGTACAGGTTTCGCACGTCGAGTGGCACGGATGGCAGTGGCCATTTTCGAAGTACTCAGCTGCGACAAAGAAAAAAAATCGCAAAATAAACCAATTCAGATAATCAGATCATTTATTGCTTTTCATAACATATTTGTAATTGCTGCATTATACATTAATAAAATACCCCGTTTTTTGGCACACGATAACATTATTTTCAAACAGCAATATGAGCAAGCATAAAAGCTCTTGTAATAGTGTTTACATCTATGTAGTTTTTCCTGCTTTCCAATGAAGACAATAAACAACGAAAGAATAAAAATATTACAATGCACCCCACACAGCAGCTCGCAGCAAAAGTAACCTCATTAAAATGAATCAATCAGCGGTGTTTGCACGACTGATTCGCCCTTCCGTTCCGCGTCCTATGGCCTGCCATTTATGAGTACCGGCCACACCATCCATGTGGTTTCTACAAGTCATTGTAACACATTACCATAACCAAATCAACCGAATAATGTTGGCAACCCAGAGCCATCGCGCCCAATTTTCGGATGAATCAATCCAAATTAATGTCCGCGCACCGAAACTCAGTGATTGTTATTTACGATTTTAATCATCGCAAAAGAGTTCATTGTGGCGGCAGGAAATCAACAATACGGAGTGAACTTTCTCCCAACTTCACGGATCACTGCAACGCATGTAATAAAGCATCGGTTGGCACGGATGGGAAATCAATCCGGAATGGATGCGACGGTAGTGCTGGTGTATCGTTTGTAACCTATCTCGATTCTGTTCGGATTGAAAAAAAGCCATCACGTTGTGATGGAAACCAGAGTCGACCGTAGCTCCGAACAGTGGCTAAATCTTGCCATTGAGCATCGCCTCCCATCGCAAACGACACCGTTTTCATCTGCTTTCCGCGAACTAGCTCGCCTTTTTGTTCGTCCCGTCGTTTTCCAAACGTTGGTGACCCGTTGTATCGAGTTTCCAGTTCCGTGGGTCGATGAAAATGGTGGACAATCGTACCGCCGGGTTTAGCATCTGCTTTGCCGGCATGACGGCTGATAACGCATCGCTGATAAAGCGCGCACGATGCTCATGGTAGCGATATCGATGCGCGGTTAACGAGCGCTCAAAATTTACACTCGGACGCATTAATCGGAGCGTGGTGTAGCAGCTCGGTGAGTCGATAGACAGTTAAGGATGCAAGCTTGCTTGGATGAGCGGTCGCAATAGTGAGCTGCGTTGTATGGCAAGCTTTCAATTCATAATGGAGGCGCATGGTGGTTTGTAGCATTACGAGGGTCAAACGTATTGCTCTTGTAAAACCCAAATAATATTTATTATTAAATTTAATTTTCGTATCCATAAACAATCAGAAGGTTCTACAAAAAAAAGTCAGCCAGAAAAAAAATTAGTATTCCAACTATCATCACATTTGGAGAGATTAGGCCTTCCACACGTAGGCACATTTTAATATTGACGCTGCGAATGAAAATACCATCACATCCCAAATTACATCACCACACCGAAGAGTGTCACGTGCCAATATGAACGCTATAGAAATGTGGCCCCTACCATACCCAAGGAGACAAACTCCTTCTGGGCCCTACGGAGTGCAATCGAGCACACGATTGCATTTTCCACCCAAATGGACCGTGAAGAGGCGGCCACCATTTCGTTTTATGCACCTTAAAATAAAAAGCAATCACTCTGCTCCCTTTCGCACAGGTCAATCGTTTCGCTTTCCATACGCTTGATGTGATAACAACGACTATGACGCTGACGACGACGTGTGTGAGAGAGAGAGAGAGGCAGAGAGATATTGAGCAACGTGGACTTTTTCTTCTCTGGCATCAGTTGAAATCCATTATGGCCGTTCCATTTAGCAGCGTAGTTCATCGTGTCAAGGTATTGCCACAAATTGAGCGCTTCACTCCGTTTCACACTGGCGTCAAAGATCGGTAGCCCGCACATTTTCGCATTTTCCATGCGCTGGACACTCGCTTGAATGGATCCAGGATCCGGGAACCATCGACAATCAGCGTCCATCGGTCAGAAATCGTTTGAAAATGATTTTCCGTAGTAGAAAAAAATAAAACAACTGCCCACCTCCCAATGCCCGGTAGGTGGTTAAATGGCTTTCAGGTGTTAATGATTGCAAAAATAATTTGTACCCTTCCTCCGCATTCCCACGCACTGCGCGCTATGGCACTTACATTCGTCACAGTTGTTGTTGCCGTTGGCAATACATTTGCTCTTCCGGTTCATGGTCCAGTTCTCGTGGCACGTCAGACAGACGGCCCCATTGCCACAGGTGGCGCAACCGTGCGGGCAGGCGATGCATTCGTGCCGCTTTTTGTCCCCGTAGAAACCGTCGGGGCAGGCGTTCAGGCAGCGTCCCTCGTGCGCGAACCGACCCGCCCGGCACAGGATGCACTGGCTTTCGGACGATCCGTTGCAGGTGGCACAGGATGGGTGGCAATCGGCGCAGCTGGAAAATATGAGATAGAAAAATCGATTATTTTAATAACAGCCGGTAAAGGAAAGTTGATTGAATGGAAAGACTAAATAAGGATGTAAAATCGGAATGGACATCATTCTAAAATGACTGCATAATTGATCGCAATTAGATTATCCCAGCTTCGTAAAAGCAATCAGTTCTCGATAAAAATACAGTTGAGATATGGTTACTTTCTACAGGAAGGTATTGAATGAATTTTGCCTTAATTTATTTACTTTTAGAAAAAACGGTAGTTTCAAGCGAATATGGTCGATTTACCATGTTGAACATGTTTCGTTTTTTTGGAGAATTTTGATAAGTGATAAAAAAATATATAAATATATTTACAAACATGTTTGATTAGAGCTATAAGATTGCGATAATCAATTCTGTGATAATATGTTTTCGAAACCAAATAGTTTTCCAGAACGGTAGTCAAGTTTTACTCACATTGTAAAAAAATAATAGCGTTAGTAAAAATGTACAAATTACTACCACTTTATGGGACTTCGCTTTTGATTATGCCCTCAAGTTTTTGCTTTATTCTAAAGACAACGATAAATGCGCTTTTAATTGACCGTTACATCATACGTCCATTCTCGACGCACATTACTTCCTCATTCCGCGCGGAGGTCAAATGATTGCTGTACCAGATAGGGTTCTAGCTATTTAATTTTCGCCCTTTGTTCTTGGCGGCCCTTTGGAAAACGGCCCACGGAAAAGCGGTTACAATTTTTATACTACTAAACGGAACGGAAATACAAGAACCGGTCGCCCCATCCAGCGATATTGTTTGTAGAGCTGGTGATAAAATCCGGTGCAAGGGGGCACTGGGCATCGGAATGATACAAAGCATTCGGTGGTTTGGCAGCAGCACTCAGCCGCAGCTTTTACGATCGCCAGATGTGGCAATAAAATTTAACAACAACGCAACAAAGCACAAGAATTGCACAAGATGGGCTGCTGCTGGGCGCACAAATTGTGAAACCAGCAAACCCGGGGCAGATGCAATATTCGTAATACTTCGCACGTGTGTGTGTGTGTCTGTGTGAGACAGCTTTGATCGCCTTCTGGCGACTGTATGTTCACCCATGCCGGCTCTACCGGCGGAAGCTTCTTTTTCCCAATGCCGGTGTGGAATAAAAAAAAAACTGTGGGAAGCACTTAAATACAGATAGAATTTTTATGTACACCTCAAGCAGCATAAATTATGCACACACGTACCGCACACAACGTTGTCCTTGTGCGCACACAACGTTCGGAAGCACCGGTCGCCTGCCGGTATGAGTTATGTCCTCCCACCGTGAGGAGCCGGCACCTGAAATTGACTTTTCACCATGTGACTAGACCACCATGTGGTGAAAAGTGGTGCTCTGTCATCCGGGACAAGGAAATGCAAGACAGTCTTGTGCAAAAGGTAGATATCCCCACCCGCTCGTCCATTTCTCCACCGGCAGCTAAAGGAAAGGATGCGAAACAATGCGCAACAAAAAGTGTGTGCATGTGGTGTCCTAGCAGTGCCCTTTTCGTGGGGTTTCCTTCCGGACGCTCAACAAGCTCACCAGCGCACGTAATTGCCACTTTTGCACCTTTTGCGCGACACTCGCTTCCTGCCTGCTGCCCGCCATTCGCTCCCCCAACACATCACCAACACAAACTCACACGCTGCAGTGACACCCGTGCGCGGTATGATAATGAAATAAGGGAAAATATGAGACCTCTTTCGTGAAAGGGAACATGTCGCGGCTATTTTATCCCAACCGCGCGGGCACATCACCGACCGGAAGAAACGAGGCCACCGCCGGGAGAGGGTTTCGCGCACCCCGGAGTTCGTCCTGACGTCTGAAGATGGCCTAGAGCAGCGACACCGCGCGACGGCAAATTGCGATAAATAATCGTAAAAAAATATGAAGTGACAGATAATATTTGCCACAGCCACTGTTGCTCCCGGACGGGCGGCACAGCTGACCTCGTGGCGAAGCTAGCGCACCGGAAGTAGTGTGTGCATGTGTGCACGTGTGGGGAAGCGCGCAAGATGGTATGAAATTTTATTTTCAATTTTTATGACCCCGTGAAGCGGTGGGCCGTGGGTGCTGAACACACGTCCATTAGCGGCACAGTGTGCGCGCCGCCCACGGGTTTGTGCCACTTGGCAGTAAGCAAACAAAGCGTCCGGTTTTTTCGAACCAACATTAGCGCCAGCTGGCACGGAAGAGGAAGATTTTAACGAGCGATAGCATAATGCGCTCCTGAAACACCAGAAGCCAGGATGCTAGTACTATCCACAAGACTTCAGCAGAGATACCGGAAGATGCCGGTGGCTGACACGTGGGTCGGTAAAAAATCAGTGGACATTGTTGAAAACCGTTGCGGTGCACGGCGGGAATGTTGAATGATGTTGTTACTCCATGCCTACGCAGTTTCGGCAATGGATATGATGGGAAGGTTGTTTTTTTTTGTCACACACTGTATTACATCACTGTTACTTCATGTGAAAAGTCTTATTATAGATGTACTTTAGCTCAAATATGTAACAAAAGAAGGATACATAATGTAATCAGTTTCACTCAAGAAGTAATTACTACCAAGGAATCAAAGGATGTCTTGTAACATAGGTATTTTGCGTAGTAAGTCTTTTACTATAGAATAATTAAATAAAAACTGTATTCAAAATGACCTCATTGAAATCTTTTTAAAATGCTCTGCTTCTTCATGCTTTCTTTCATGCGCAAAATTGGCCAAATGTTTTACAACCGAATCGTTTTAAATTAATTTAACGATCACTCAAATAACCAAAAGCTCAAGAAACGTCGTCCTTCCATTCAAAGTGTCATTTTTCCGTCATTCGAATGACGAAGAACGATGAATCGGCCAGCAAGAGAGAGTGAGAGAGGGAGAGAAAAAACAACAGTGAATTGTTAACGTACAAATATAGAAGCGCTAGAAGCGAAACCACGACGACTCAAAACACAAATCATCCAACCATATTTTCATTCAGCTGCGTTTGCACAACGTGCGGTGTCCTTTCTGCCGCGGTTCGAATTATTCGCTTCATTCCCCGATCGAGTACCATCGTTCGTGCGCTGTTCTTGCAATTTGCTTTAAAAAAAAGTATCCCTTTTTCTTTTTCTGCCGGTTTTTTTTCCATTCTGCACGGTTCGTTACACTGTTCGACCGAATATCGCACGATCTTCTCCTGTTGCCAGGATACTTTTATCAGTATGTAAGTGTGGGTTGGTTTCTTCTGCTGAACTTGTTCCTTTTTCTATTTGGCCAAAAAAAAGAAGATAAAAAAATTAAACAAAACGCAAAAGAAATCACGCGACATCGATGGCAGGAGGTTTTGCTGAAATAATATTGTTCCGTGGCTTTTGTTGCAAATCGTTCAGGGTTTATTTTTTTATTCGTTCTGTCTGTCTTTATCTCTTTTTCTCCCTCTTTTCTGCACTACTCGCGATAAGGCACAATGGCAGAGTGCGCTGAAAGGAAGCCACCGGTAGCGGTGGGACAATGCGAGCGCACAAAGCAAATCGCGTCCGCAACAGAGATGATGCTGTTTGCTGGTACCAAATAAACTGTGTGCCAAACGACCGATTGGTGTTTGGTGGGGTGTGTGTGTGTATGTGTGGTGGAAATGTGAAGGCGAAAATCTTTCTCTCCCGCTATTCGAATTCCATTTTCGCGATGCCACAGAACGGGTCACATTTACAGCGCGGAGTTTTGCGCGACATTCGGACCGGATGACGGGGGTCCTGACAGTAAATGACCACGGGGAACAATCGGCCAACGGTCTCGAGCAGGAAGAAGCGGAAGCACCGGGGCAAAATATTCACCACGCAAACAAAATTGGCACACTGTCAAGCAGTTTGGCATTTGGGGCGGGGTATTCGGCAAAGCGTTTGCCTTTATGTACGGATCATCAATGCTTCGGGAGAGGAATTTAGCGAGGAATCGAAAGAAACCCGAACTACATCCACCAACTGCTGTGGTGTTGAAAACTGTGAATCCACTATCGATGAAAACAAATTTCGTCCAGAGTGTTTATTTTTTTGTGGGTTTTGTTGGTTTGTTGTCGCTATCTACCGCCAAGCATGACAAATACAGCATCGAACAAAAATGCCTCACAGTGACAAGGCTTGGCGCCGACACGGGCTCCGCTGGGGCAAATTATGATCGGTTCAATCGAGCACGTAATAATGGAATATCCGAAACGGAAATAATCCGCTACCGCTACTCGAACATTCGTGGCGCGAAGTGGAGAAGAGAGCGAGAGAGAGAGAGAGAGAGAGAGAGAGAGAGATGGAGAGTTAAAACTCGCCTGCCACTCGCCGCACGCGAACGAGACAAATCAATAGAATTACGCCAACGGGATCATAATCGAAAATTGGCAGCAAAATGACACACTCTACGGGCAGAGTGTGGACAAAAGGAAATTCTTGCTCGGTTTCGCTCGCCTCAAGAGAGAACGATTCACCGCCTTTTTTTTATAAGAAAGCGTTTATCTTTCACGAAAGGACACAGCAATTATTGAAACACAAACTCATAAGCCTTTTTGCACTCCTAGGAATGGCATGCAAATTCGCGAACGCTGCTGAAAAATTACACAAATTTCCATATTCAGAGCTTAAGCATAAGCGAAAACACACCTCTACACCGAGTTTGTGTAAAACTCAGCACAGTAACGTCTGCTCCGCGTAATCCGGGTGACCAGGAACCGAGTGGAATTAGGTACGCCGTCGGGAGGAGAGGTTTTGGAATTTAAATTAATTTTGTGTTGGCGCATATATTTCTTCACTTCGGGCCGATTAGAATTACATCATTTTTTTTAGACGCTCGTCCTACGTAACGCAACACCGTCGTCTGCTAATCAATTTTGCCGAGATACCGAAAGAGGATTTTGGGCCTTTTTCCTGGCAAGTGTTTTTTTTTGTACTTTCCTTTTTTCACAATCTCATCACAAATGCATTGCGTGCCGATGGCTAATCCATCATCAGGCTAACGCAACGTCCGGTAGAGGTGGCCAGCATAAGCACCAGTGGTGAAAGAATCTGTCGATAAACGATTGTGCGCAAACAGATCTACAAAAACAAAACAAAAAAAAAACAAGAAAAAAAATCCTCCTAAATTCGTTCCCCTTTCCCATAAACATGCCCAAAAACGATTGAAACAATCGATCCCAACTTTTTGCTGTGGGAACCCAACCAACACCGCTTAAACCGGTAGCATCGGTTCGCTTCCGCCTCGCCTCCGTTGTATAGGGTGTTAAAATAATACGACACACCGTTTATTGTGCAGACATAAGCATTATTTTTACAATCGTTTGCTTTAAAGCTACTGATCGGTGGATGAAGACGACAGGGCCAGAGGGTGTGTGTAAAATGAGGTGCAAACACACACACACATACTCGTTACCGAAACACTGTGACAATTTCCACATACCGGGTGGGAGTGGGTACGTGAGTTTCATCACGTTTGTTCACACTCCCTCCCCCAACGGAACGATGTAATAAAATTTTATTCATAAAATAACCGAAACACGCCAACGCTACCGACGACCGGAAGAGGCGGAAGATGAAGTGGTGGTTGGAGGAAAGGGGAACAATATTCGTGACGGTTTCGAGACAGGTTCCAATACCGAATGTTGGAGGGTCGGGAAAGCAAACGCCTCCTTCGTTTCGGGAAAAATTTCATCAAAAGCAAATTTTCCAATTTTGGAGAGCAAACGAAGGACATGTCCCACGGACTTCCAATGTTAATTCGACGTGTATGTGTCTGCGGAGAGCCAGAAAGAACCTTCTATACAGTAGTTATCGCATCGCGTTTCTTTCCCATCGTACCGAGGGATGTCTTCAATGGAATATTAAATGATTGCTTATCTTGTTTTCAATTTGCGATTCCCCCGGCGCGATGTCGGTCGGTCACCTGCACACGGTCAACATCACGCCACACTCAACGCGTGCTGTGTTCGAGTGCGATTGAAATTTAGATCGACGCCTGTCCAGGCACCAGGCACAAGAGAGTACGAGCGCTCGCTTTGCCTGCGCTTTGCGGGACAGAGGAATGGACAACCTGTTACCGTTTGTTTACAAGAAGTTAAACAATGTCCCATTATGCCCGGCAAGGAAGTGGGCCAATTCTTTTGTGTTCGCAGCAGGAGAATGGCAGATAAAGGTGGTCCCCCGCATGGTCATAATCAATAGTGAATGGCATCGATTCGACTCTATCGTTGTCGAGAAGTTAAGACACAGGCGCCTCAACGGCAATTGAATACCTGACGACTACTTTGTATTACTAACGAAACACTCGATACGATAATAGGAGCAAGACGGAGGGAGCACCCGCAGGAGGTGGGCATGAAGTTGTTGTACGATGGACTCTTGCCTGTTGTCCTTGCTCGCAACCACCGGTAGAGGGATTTAGTTGGATCTAGGCGGCAAGTTGCAGCGTTCTATCGTGCTGGAGGCATTCATGTGAACGACGTTCGCACCATGCGAGGAGAAACTGACCCTTGCGGATGTGGTGTTTGTGTGTGGCAATTTTTGTTTACACACCCAGATAAAGACATCTCACTCCGGTGGCCCATTCTCACAGCGGGAAGGCGATCAAACCACCAGCCACCTGGCGAGCAGGAACATACTGTTGTCCCTAAAATAATACTTCTTTATCAAAGGTCTACGTGTGTCCGGCACGGACAATGGGCACGACGCTTTTGGACGCTTCTACCTTTGCCTTGACCTCGGGAGGTGTACAATGTACACATGTTTTCCGGAGTTTGGCAAAGACTTGAAGATTACACACTTCCAGCGTACCGAAGGGGGACACACCGCAGCGCGCAAAAGCTGTTGGAGCACATTCTGGTTTTAGCGCTAATATTATCATAGTCACACTGTGTGCCGCTTGGTTTCAGGGATCCCACCCTCCTCGGAACGTGCGGAGAGGCTCGTTCAAACGCAGTCAAGTGTTTTTTCTTTCATCCCCTACAGGCTTTGTCAGCCATGGCCGTCAGCGACAGAACTGGGTGGGCGGACTGTAGCGCTGGACTGTACTTACTTGTAATCCTCCGTCTCGTAGGTGTTCTTCGGGCAGGCGGCGTAGCAGCGGTGCTCATGCATAACTAAATGATGATCACAGCTCGTACAGTAATCGGGCCGATCCTGGCAGGAGGCACAGTTTGCCTCGCACGGCACACACGTTCGATTATCGTAGTCTACGGCGAGGAAGAGGAAAGAAGAAAAGGGAAACTGTTAGTTACTTCCGAAATCATTATCCACGCCAAAGCACCAAGCCGCACCGGAAAAGGGCTAGTTAAAGCAAACAGAATTAAGTTAAAGTAAATGACCCTTTGGTGGCCGGTAGTTGAGTACCGATTTCGCTCGCTACATATAAGCCGGACGGTTCTCATGGCAGCAGTTCGTGTTCTGGAAAATCCCAATACCCCAGGACCGACAACCCATGTGCTTTTCTAGTGAAAACATGCACATATCAGCATATTTGTAAAGCGAGGGGGTCTATTTTTCATCTGGATCTTCTGAAATCACCCACAAGCCAGAGCGCTTCGGAAAACGCTAGCAACAGAATCAGCGATATCGACTAGCAGCAACACATGATGCTTGTGCAAAGCCACACTAGGGATGCTATTGAACAGGAGGAAAGAGAGGTTACAAACGTGCAGCCTTCGCCACATGTACTTTTAATCTGCACAATCAGATTCTTTCGCAAATGGTATCCTTTTCCCGTCCTGTCGACGACCGCCGGATCCTCGAACCGATTACGGAGAAGATAATTGAATTTGCGTTCACCAGCAACTTGCACACACACACAAAGCTAGCGGGTAATGGTGATGGGAAGAGAAAACACTAAGCATCCTTTCCGCTCTAGCCCTTCGGAAACCCGCAAAACAATGGGCAGACCTTTGCTGATCCAAAGATCAAAGACAACTTTCCGAGGCAGCCCAATTTCCTACGCTGTCATTATCACACATTTGTCAGATTGTTGTGTATGTTGGCGCTGCTCCGGGGGCTGCGAGGCTGTCTCCTGCATGTGAATGCCTTGCAGTTTACAACCACAAATTAACGAACCAGACTCGTCGAAGGTGCACTTAATACCATTAGTGGAAACTAGAGCCGATGGGCGGTTACACGCGTTGGATTACTAATAAGCAGTCTGCAGATGAAGATGATGCTATTGAATGAAGGTTTAGGTAATTCTGCGAACGCATTAAGTTCATCTTAGGGTGTGGTGTTACATTAAGAATTGAACTAACCAGCGCTTCTATCTCATCTTTTGTTCAATGCAACAAGTGAAGATGATTCGAAAAAAAAAATGCTCTCCCTAATACCTTATCCAAAACATTTTAAAGGCAATATTTGCCTAATGCCAATCATGCCACCTCCGAGCGTAACGTGTTGCTAAAGCGTCATCTGGGTGCTAGCTCAAACACTGTTCCACCGACAGGAGAACGCGAGCAAAATTCCGACATCGACAAACATTGCGGAGCGCCAACCAAACAGTCCCGCAGCAGCAGCAGCTGCCAAACAAACAGTAAGCAAACAGAGTCACCGACGTACCGGAATCCAGATCGCCACGTGTCTCTTGCGCCAGAAACGTGTACCCGTCGGTCGGCATTAAAATTAATAATTATAAATGACAAACAAACATAATTAAAACAAATTACACCAGTGCTCATCCGAGTGATCATCATCCGCGTCCTGCTCCAACGGTGGAATTACAATTTCACAGAGACAGAAGGACCCGGTACCATGTAATGCCGACGACTGCCCGTCCCCGACCGTGGAAACATGGAAGCGCATGGTACCCCGAGGCCCTTGCCATGCCATCCAATCACGTTCCGGACGCGCGATGGAAGCACTGAAAGCATTCTTTCCCCCGACGCTGCGTGCCTCGAACGAATGGAATGGAATGAAACCACGTTCCGGGATTTGCCTTCCGCACCCTTCGAAATCGAAAAGCGAAAGATATTGTGGCACAAAGTACTGGATTAAATTCATATACCGTTCGTTCGCTAGCGCGTGCCGTGCCCGCGTTCACCCACGGGGCGACAAAATCTGTGTATTCTGTGTTTTATGTTATCACAACGCCGAGCTCCGCTGGTGGTTGTGTCGCTGTGACAAATTCGGAACTCGAGACGCTATCCTTTACGCCCGTGGTCGGGTGGTATGTGATTGTTTAGCATTGTTTGGACCGGTAGTAGCGGTGGTGAAGTTAATAATTAAATCCGCACCCGCGCTTCGGGTTACGGCGCACAGTGTGACTTACTTTCGTAGTATCCTTCCGGGCAGACCTGCAGACAGACGGCTAGATCGGTGACGTACAGGTGGGCTGGGGCGCAGGTGAGACAACTGTCCTGGCCGGCGCCGGCACACGTTTCGCACGACTCGTGACACGGCCAGCAGACACCACCCTGGTTCGGGAAGCTCCTCGGGGGACACCGACTTACGCAGGTACTGAGGCGCGCATGAGAGTAATACAGAGAGAGGGAGAGAGAGAGAAAATAGGCGGAAAGGGTAGGTTTAGTAATCATCTCCCGATGTGCTAGTTGCGACCAGAGATTAGAGACTTACTTGTCCAGACGGTAATGCTTGCAGGCGACACACTGCGTCGGCCCCTTGCCGTAGCAACCCTGCTGGTCACATTCCGGGTCGCAGTCATGCAGCACGACCAGCTTGTTGTTCGAGTCGGCCATTACGTTTTCACGCTGCGCCGTTGGAATGTTGTGCCCGTTAAGTGTTGCCACCGTCTTGTCGATTCCACTGCCGGCCGCGCTGAACAGATTCGGATAGTTCATGAAGTTGCTGTACAGATCGGACTGATAGTATCCGGCACCGGCCCCGCCGAGCGATCCCGCCTGCTGATTGATATCTGTTTCGGTTGGAAATACGAACGGATTGAGGCCGGAGTACCCGGCCGCACCGCTGCGCGTCCCTTCCGACTTCAGACGGATCGGGTTGGTCTGGGTGCCGTAGAAGATAAGCTGCCACTTGGACAGTATGCCCGGTTGGCTGACGCGTCGTGGCCCTCCGTTCAGGATCTGAAGCGTCCAGCGCCCTTCCGCTCTTTCACCCCAGAAGTGCACACTCAGGAACGGCCAGTCGTCGAAGTTGGACTTGGTAATGTCTCGGGGTCGCTCGAACAGGAGCGTTGAGGTGGTGCCCATCGGTGAGGTGAGCAGAATGCGAAGATTACCGCGTGGGAAGAATCGCAGCGTTATCTTGCACTGGACATGCTCGAGGAATCGCACCTCGTTCACCGTACCAGCACATCCGTTCACGTCCATGTGCGTCTGGAGCGTGTATCCGACCGATACCTCGATCGGACGATCTTCATTGATCTCGCGCGATTTGCAGATATGCTGCGATGGAACGGCGGTCCACTGTTCGGCAAGACTTACCATCGCACCGGCGTCCATTAGACCGTATCCGAACTTGTGGCTAACCTTCCGTTTGACACCGTTCAGAATCCAACCCGGTTCTTTTTCGAGTGGATCGGAACGCGACGTAAGGACGACAAGATACTGCATATCGCGCCACGTAAGTGCTGGGTTGGCTTCGAGCGCCAGTGCGGCTATACCGGCGGCTAGCGGTGCGGAAGCAGACGTTCCAGTGTGCTCCACCGTGCAGATCCGATCGGGACGCAGCGAACCATCCATGTCCACGGTGGCCACACTCTTATCATGCCCTGGCGTACCCGAGCTGTAAGTTGTCGCAAGCGTTGAGGAGCATTCTTCCAGGTACCAGGGTTTGTAGCTGGAATGGAATGAAACGGGTTGAAAAGATCCTATATTTTGGAAATACCTCATAGTGCTTACCCGCCCTGCGTAGCACTGGAGATCGAAAGGGTAAAGATGGAGTTGGTGTAACCGTCACAGTTGCAGCTGTCCGTATACCGACCACCGTTTCCAGAGGCCCATATGAAGATCGAACCCTTGCCCTGGCGCCCGCTGGTGACACCGAAGATAAAAGCACGTCGAGCCAGCGGACCCGGCCCATCCACCGTGGACCCGTCGTCCTCCGGACCCCAGGAGGCGCTGTAAATGTCAATATGGTCCGGGTTCAAGCCGAGTGCTTTCGCTTCGACGGCATCGTTCACCGTACCATCCAGCATGCGTACTCCTGCAGGGAAAGAATTTGATAAGACGTATTAGTTTCCAGCCGGTAGCATCGCCTCGTTGCTGCTTCGGCGCAAACCGAGAAATAGCAACATAAAGTTATTCCTAGAATAAAAAAGAACCCACGCACCCGTAGAAGTAGATCATGTTTATCGAACGATCTGCCACCAGCAGTCTGCCGAAGCTGGAGCAATGAAGCGATAAAAATAAATGCGTTGCAAGTTATGACGTTTTTTTCTTCTACTCCCATCCGTACGAGCTGGCCACATTCTTCCTCCCGGGACGAGTGTACGCGCGGAAAAAAGTGATACGGCTTTTCCACCCAAAAGAAACACACGCCTCTCGGGTTTCATATTTTTAGGACGCACGACGAAAGGTGATAAGATATGGTAGCATGATCTTCGAACGGGGAAAACTGATACCGCGCACGGGCAGGATATGCAAAAGTGGCAACAACGGTGGTACGAAACCCCTAAAGCGGCCAACCGCCAGCGCCCGGCGGGACGTCGAACAAATTGGAAGAAATATTACGACGCCCCCGAATATATGGGTGAAAATATGCGCCACGCTAAAGAGAAATGTGGTACCATAAAATATGTAATCTTCCCATGATAGGAATGTTGGTTTCGTTCGGCAGCTTTATTCTCACTCTTTCGCTGCCCATGTTGTTGAGTTGGGCAGATGGATTTCGTTTTATGAAGGCATACTTTTTTTTAGCAGGTGTTGATGGATTTCCACAGATGGAAGAAAATATCAGCATGCAATAACCAGCATCGCACCGTAGTACGGAGGAAATGGAAATATTATCTGTTTAGTACAAAACAACTATATACAGCATAAAGCTTAAAGATAGAATACCTGGAAGCGCGTTTTTCACTGGGTAGTAGTTTGTGTTTCGTATAACACACTTGCTTCCAATCTCAAACAATGAGGGGAAACAATTTTTTCTTACCAAAATAAAAATACGCACAAATCACAACCTGAAAGGATAATCTAGCACCGTCCCGGGTGAGAGATGGAAAAAGAAATCCAATCAAATCCATTTAAAATTGATCAATAGTGATTGATACGGTCGATTTACGGAGAATAATTCGGAACCCGGTTCCTGGAAAAGCCCGGTTCGCAAGAGTACGTCCCGCATCAGCAACAACAACGCCAACAAAAAGTGGACGCCGCACAGGTATTAGGAGACCCATTTGTTCCAGCTGCTTAAGCGTAATCTGATCTTAGTTTGATAAATCGTTCGACCCCAGGAGCCTACAGTTTGCTCCGCAAATTGATAATGGAACGAAATGAGTTTCTCATCATACCGCGAAAGGTTCGTACGCACGTGCCAGTGCGTGTATATTTCATCAAAATTTTATTACACACGTTCGCGACATGCTAGGACGGGTGGGAAAGAGGAAAGAGACAGACGAAAAATTGTTGGAACAAGCATCACGCCATACGATAAAATGAAGTGATAGTACCAATGAAGAGCGAGAAATATTTAATCAAAATGTCTATTACAAGGAATATTGTTCTCTGTGCAGGAATGCGTTCTCTACACATGTGCTGAAATTCCTTTAAAAATCTACTCACGGAACCGACCGGGTACGGAATTTGAAAGCATTTTTTGCATCAAACTCCCCCATCAATGATGGATGTGTAGAATGGGAGCCAAGCTGGACTAAAAGAAAAATTGCCTACATTTTCTGCCCTCTCTGCTTCTGAATCTCGGAAAGAGCTTGAAAAAGGGAACAGGGGACGTAAAACTTTATTATCTACCTTCGTCAAAACTTGAGACATCTTCTCGTGATGTTTTCATTTTTATTGCACGATTAGAAAGTGATGGAATTTTTGCTTATGCCCCGGTGGTTTGGATGATTGATGAACAGATTTTTTTTGTTCTCCTGTGGGGAAGACGTTATAGCCTCAATCCATCGATCGATCAACAAATGAGAAAATATACAAAAAATATATAAGAAAAGAAATTTGATGTATTGAATAACAATATATTGTTGAAAGCCTTGATCGCAGCTTTTTCAAAAACTT
>JXXA01016419.1:0-15829 GCA_000956255.1 Anopheles punctulatus
CTGTCACACATAACACATTTAAAGCATTTTATTTGTTCAAAAGGAGATTTTGTTCTAATCAATGTTCTCTAGGAAATTGAAAAATGCACAATGCAATACACAGAATGTGCATACACAGATAGTTGGGACACAAACCAGATTCACAAGGGAGAGCAGCAATACAATTTCATTGCGTTGTTATACGAGCTCTAGTTATTATCTAATCGGGTAGCCTCACAATTTATGTCTATATGTTTCTAATTTATGATTTGCTACGTGTTTTTCATTTTTAATTATTTTTTTGTTTATTTTATTTGAGAAGGCAAGTGTTACAGCTATTCGATTATTCTTCAGTATTTCCACTTTAACCAAGCTGTCAATGAGAGTAACGTATTGTACCAAAATAAAAACACATCGTGTGTGGCAATGTGATCACCTTAGACAACCTTCTGTACTTGCCTTGGACTGATCGGAACGATCAAGATTAAGTAAGCCTGTAGCACGATACCTCCTTCAAACAAATGGCATCGTGTGAACGGTCGGGTGGATAGGTATCGTTTGTAACCACCTGTACAGCTACTACTAACACACATTACACAAAAACTTTCACGTGAACTACCATGTGAACGTCCAACCATTGTCACATACCGACACACATTTTGTACAGTTTCATAACACCACGCTTGCACTGCGCGGTGGCACCAACAATTTCTAAGTGGCATTAAGATCGTGGGTGGGAACGATAAATGATGAAACAATTTGCAACATATTACGGGATCGCCGAACCAATGCTGTATTTCCATCTTTAGATAACAAATAGGGTAATCAAAATGTATGGTGTGGTGTTGGTGCACATGCATGCGTTTCCGTTTTCGTCGTCTTAGTCTGTCTCGGTGGATTGCCGCTTTTCAATGTTCTGTAGTTTTGTACAGTAAGAGGAAAAGCCGCCGCCACAGCAAATGGATGTTTTGTGAATGGTTGCGCGTGTGTGGGTATACTGTTTTAAATGTAATTTTACCACAATCGAACCGATTAGCGCATCGTGGGAGAGGATCAAGAGGAAACTAAACGAAGCACTTTATTCATGTTCAATGTTTGACGGGCGGGGGAATTGCTGACGAAAATGTAACTAAAACAGAGGAGCATAGCGCGTGTGTCTGTTTGTTTCAGTATGTGTAGATACCAACAAAAAAGCATTTGACGTTTCCCTATATCCTTAACCGAAATCATTCCTTGAAGTCGGTGGCCAGTTTTAGGCTAATTATTCCCTAAACAATACTCCCAGTCAAGAAGCTATATGTTACAATGTGCCAGTTGAAAAGGCTACAGAAGTTAACGGGTGCAAAATTTTATCTACTCTGCAAGCATTTATTTTATTGCAATACGGTATACCTGTGGCAGGGTATTAGTGTAACGAATTGAAAACGTATAACACTGCTTTTCATCTTCGCTGTACAAAACGCACCACTGGGAGGAACAATAGGAATCCCTCCAATTGCGGCGTGTTTGATAGGATTATGAGTTTTATGAATTGGCTTTGGCCACGTTGTTGAATATGGTCCGCGAGTACAATTTTCTAGCGAATCTAGCGAATTCGAGCGCGTGCTGGTCGAAGCGGAACGTACGGTGTTCCCAAACCCTGGCCCGAAGAGGAAGTGAATGAAGGTGGCCCATTGTATTAACAACTATGTGTACCTTTTGCATTTTTAACCGAATGACAATACACCTACTGTTAGTTTTCGGTAAGGAAGACGCGACCAGCCAAGAGGGAATTATTTTGTTTACTAAACGCAATACGGACGGGTTAGCTATCCTTTTTGAGTGCACTTTTGAATGCGCTGTTGGCGAGGGTTTGCATCAATTGAACGGTTTGCAGCATTTTATGCTCTGCGTGTGCACTGTTTGTCGGTAGGAAAATGTACGGATGGTAAATGGATAAACTGTTTAGGAAATTATTCGATGTAGTCAGTCAGATTTCATTTCGGCCATTCTGGTGAGTTTCGCACACTGTTCGTAACTAAACTTAATATAACAGTCAAGGCGACTACGAATACATGTCAATGTTACTGGGGTAAAAGTCTACGAATAGTGTCCATTCAAACGCTAATTCTTGATATGGCCATTAAAATGAAGAAACTCATACGAAACCTAACAAATGTTGCCCCGATCCCAAGACTTCTCTGCCAAAGGAATAACATCTGAGGGTTTGAATTTCGTGCTACGACTCAGCGCTGTTCCTTCAATTTCTGTTTTCGTTAAATGTGATCGTAATATACTCTACTGGCAGCGCACTATGCGTTAGATAGTAGGACGTAACAATCTCGTAGCACGTCAAATTGATCAGTTGGTCTTCAATCAGTCCACAAACAACACAAAAACACCTTCGTAACGTGTGTTGGCACACTGAAGCACACCGATTCACGATTATCAACATCATCTTCATCACCACAAACCACCACCAACACCGCACAGAACCACCACTAGACCATTGGATCTAAAATAAGGGCCATGTAATGTAAAACAATCCATTAAATAACGAAACTTGCGCGTAAAACAATAGCGACCGGGTAAACGTGGAAATCTACTTTCAATATACAAGGTGATACGAGGAGAGTATAAACAAAAACTGGATGTAACAATCGAAACTTTGCAACGTTAAATAAAATATACATAATAACATTAATAATCGCATAATTGACATGATAGTTGCAGAGTAAAGGCAACTTGCGGTCTTGCGCGGGCGAGCGGGTGGGATACGCTAACGAAGTAGGAGTAGACTTACACAGCAGGCTGCAAGTAATACGGACACTTACACTAACACGCATACGCAACGTGAATGAAACAGTCGTCAGCATGATAATACGTCCCCTTGTTTCCGTTTCACCACCGTTCATTAAAACAATAACAAAAAAAATAAATTTCCCATTAGGAAACAACCCTAGATGGCATATTTTAATCGCATGTGGTTAGTTTTAATAAGTCACTGACTAATAAATGCGCAGGATTTTAATGACGGTGCTGCTCGGCACTACGTATAGAACAAAAGAAAAAAAACACGCACACATACCGTCGACTGGTAATGAGGAAGATGAGGCGGTTCAAATGTACGAACGTTTGATGCGACCCAAGTCCCAAGCAGCAACGACTTGTCTTCATGATGAATTGTAACGTTCCTTCGCGAGGGCGATACAAATCGTCAAGGGGAAAACAAACAGAGACAATTCTGGAGGAGTGCAACACATAGCAGGCACACAAAGAACAACAGCAGGAAGGAATGTTGGGGAGGATAAACAACTTTATAAAATATAATTTGATGTAAAAAAATGCATAGTTTTTTTTTACTGAAATTGATGACATTGGTGTTCCTTCGTTGGATGGACTGGGGCCATTTGCTTTAGATTGCTTGTAGATAAAAGTGTAGTTAGTTGTTACTTTGCAAAGTGGTTCTATATTTTCAGAGCCACCTATTAATAGTAACTGGTATGCATATCTCTTGCAATACTATGCCCTCAGCTCAAGACAAACATCGCTTATCAGATTAAAAGAGTGAGAGACTCTAGATAAGCAGGTTTTCGTACACTGGCACGTTAGTCCTCGGGAAGACGCAGAATCGTGTAGACACGCTGGGAGCTCGAATACACTTTTATTGGACAATTGTTGCCGTGAAATACTGTAACAATCTGCGAAGATAGCCTCACGTTACGGAGAGCAAGCCAGTATTTCAAATGTACAAACGTGTGTGGTGCGGGATAACTTGGTAGCATAATTCTTCCTATCTACGATACACACCCATTACTCAACGCTTTCCTTGTGTTATGGTGTTGAACGTAACGTTATCGTTATCTATTGCATAGAGTATGCTTGAATGCGAAGTTGTGAGGTCACAACAGGTGAATTACAAAGCTTACGTTGTTCTGGCGTGACAAATTGATATACCTAGCAAATGTGTGTGCAATGCTGAAATAAAAGAGCGTGAATCTTCAAAATGTTTCGTGAAATCTTTCAGATGTCATAGATTTGAGACAGAACATGCATTGTCCCACCGACGCTAGAGCCAAAATAGAAATTTAAAGAAGTAAATCGTGCTCCCAACCTTGAAAGAAGGCCAATAAAGGCCACGTATTTTTGAGGCATTCAACACGGAGTACGGAATGAAGCATCACGTCACCAGTGGCGGGTTCGGTTTAGTGCTGTTAGTAGGTAAATATGTTACTTGTTTGAGCCCAATCGATACAGGAAATCCTCACCGTGCGCTGTGCTCCGTTTTACAGTTGTTGTAGTGTGCCTTAAACCTGCCGAAGGCAACTATAACATACCGGATGAACTCATCCGGTGTTATCGCGGCAATGCAACGCTGCCGGGTCCTCCCCACACGCTTTCGTATTTGTTCGAGCTGATACGCAAGATCGAACGACATAATCCTACGACGCTGGATATCCGTTTGCTTAGTGCCGAATTGATTCACCGGTAAGGCAGGGAGCGCGTGTTTGACATTTGATGAAGCTACTAGCAACGTTTGCGACTATCTCCACCCGACAGATTGCGTGTGGATGGCATTGAAAAGGTTCCGGGAGTAGCGGCGACAGAATGGGTCACGCCGCACAGTCCACGAGGTATTATGGTACCGAAGTACGCGCTGCTTCGCCAGTTGGTATCCAACGTACCAGGTCGAATCGATTTCGATGCGTTTCTGACGCCTTTTGAAATCTGTAACCTCCACCGGATGTTGAGCAGCTCCGTTGAACCGTTCCAACGCGACGACGAACGTATCACCTGTCCACTGACACTCATGAGCAGCGGAGGAAATCCACAGGCTCCTTGGATTACACAAAATAAGTAGGCACAGCTGGCAGCAAGTGTAGTAGGCACGTACTCCTGTAGTCATCGCGATGACCTTATCGTTACAGAGCACAGAAGAGCAACTTCAATCGGACCACCTTCGCGAGGCCACTTTCGCGCTGTCCTCTGGAACGGGGAACGTGTCACACACCGGATCACGGCACGATAGCGCCGGGTGTAGTCATCATGTCGATAACCGCCGGTTTGCAGCCACAAAACGTGCTCATCAGCGAGTTCGTCACGGCCTATCGGAAGAAAAATCCGTACGAAAATCTGGAAACGATGGACAACGCCGACACCCGCCGGCAGCTAGAGAAACTGTTTGCATCACTCGAATCCATCGACAATGTGTATGCGGCAGGTTTAGCGGGCGATCTGGCCGAGGTTAGCCTGTACCAGGGTCCAACGCTCATGACGGACGTTGTGATCGGGCTGGCGGGTAGCTGGAACGATACCTACTTCCCACGTACACGCTACCTAAGCGAGAATCACGCGGGACGCTGGGAGATGACGGACAGCGAGATACTTGCCGGCATCGATGGGTTCTTTCTCGCCCAGCAAACGCCAGAGCTTTACAAACGTTTGCGCCGGTTGCGTCTCTCTCAGGTGTTGGAAATGTATTACAGCGATCGAGGCATTCCGGTGACCGCAATTGAAACAATTGCGAATCGAAGACGCATTGGTTTAGGACGGCCTAAGGGAGCCGCAGCGCTTCATTTCCTTCCGGGTACTGATGGTGGAAAGGCTGACTTTAGTGCGAAAGCATTCGGAGGCAACCGATTTCATGAGGTGTTTGACGGTGAAGGTAACGATGCACCGTCACAGCCGCAGTCAGCCGATGTGACACGGGCCTGCCAGCGGAAGGACATTTTGCGATCAATCGATACGGACCGACTGAAGCAAGAAACGTACAAGTTCGTTGAGTTGCTACAATACACGACGGGTAGCGTCGTGGTTGACGAGCGATTAATGCAGCGCATCTGCAACGCGACGGTGGACAGGTTTGTGGAGCAGGCCCATCTGCTGCTAGATACCGTGGCCGAGTGTCCAGCGATGACGGAGACCGCAAAGTTTACGGCGAAACCGAACTTGGATCTTACTGTGGTGTTGGATGGGTCCAGGGACGAGTACCAGAACCTGCAGCTTATATCGTAACGTACCTTTGTTCATAGTTAATGCAAATTTACTACAAGTGAAACGGTTTCAATTGATGCTTTCAAAACTATTCTTATTTCAGCTACCTGGTGAATTTAATCGATGTCTCCATTTACGGTTCATCGATTTCAATCGTGCACGGTACCACCGGCCAGTACATGGTAAACAGGACACACAGCATCTCGACCGTCTTCGAGCAGCTGCTCGAGTTTCAAGGATCTTGTAAGGCGATCAAAAGCTAACAAATCTTCGAGTTCTCTTACTCAATGATCTCGGATGTGTGGTTTATTTTTTAGTTCCTCGTCAGCTGTCGCTCTCTAGAAGTTTTGCTACGATCGTCAGAACGATTGCCACACAAATGGACAACGAGCGATCTAACTTCACCGTCGGCTCTAACTCTCCTGTCGTTCTAGTATTTTCTCAGTTTCACCGCATTGCCAATGCAGACTTTGACAGTGCCCGTCGTATGTTGCGTGGTTCGTTCGAACAATTTCCCGACTTGTACTTTACTTTCGTCACAAACGATGCCCCGACCTTCCGGCAGCTCACGAACTTTGTACGTTACTCAAGTTTATACAATCATTCTTAAACATAACATTTTATACTCACTATTTTCTGTTGTTGTTGAAGACTGACACACCGTCGCACAGCCGATCGGCAGCGGAACACTATCATATAGTGGAATCGGCAAGCACTGCTATCGAAAGTTTTACCACCGAGTTGTCAGGAATATTGCGAGGCATCCCGCAGCGTCTGATTGCTCCCAATTGTCATACCGCCGGAAACCGTGACTTCTGGCGTGCTGCGGTTGTGCGCGAGGAGTACGAACAGTACCTGTCGCCGGGCGAAGAATTGCGCTACCGTCTGGGGCAGCTGTTCCTGCGCAACAGCGAAAACGTACGGGTTCAGTTCATGAACACGGACTACGGCGAGTTTACCGTGTGCGAGGGGCGCAATCACCAGATCGCTCCGGACAGCTGCCAAACGACGGGTCCCGACATGGAAAGCCTTTGGTTCAATCACACTCGTCCTTGTAATGGCATCACCGATCACGAATGTCGATCTCTCTACTACAGCGTGCGCTTAGAAAACTCGAATGTGATGTGCAACGAGAACGATTGCCGCTATCCGGATCAGGTGCGATTCGTCATACGCCACCAAGGCATTCGTTGTATGAGCGATGGGAATGGGATGGAAAGGATGGGCTTATCCCCTTTGCTTTGGATAGCAGTAACAACAGGTACACTTTTAAGCATATTTTATTAGTTAATAGGTGTATAAATTGGTGCTGACCAACCATTTCAGATACATCGTTTACAGTACTTGTTGACACTACACCATTTCTAATAAAATTAGTGCTTACTTTGCTTTGTATATGAGACAAATGACAAATAAAAATGTTTCATAATGAGCTATACTAAAAATATTAAAAAACTACCATTTGAAGATTGCTTGAAGTGTACAATTTATAATAACACATCTATACCAAGTTTACTCCTGCGAAAATAAGCGTTTCTTTGTGAATAATGTATATTTTCAATTTTTTCCTAATATGTTGAAAAAATGTGAAAAAAATTGAAACATTAAATATCTGTGAATCATCTTTATGCCAAACTTTCCGCTCAACTCAACTGCCCCTTTAAATTACGTGCCCATGCAGCAAAACGTCATGTGTGGTTTGTTTACGTTTGTGTCCGTTGACAGTTTATGTGGCTCTCCGATGACAGCAGAACATTCCGGGAGAGGTAAGCATAAAAAATCGTCAACGTCACTCGACTCGAATTGGACGAAAACAGTTTTGTTAAAAATTTTGCATTTAATTTATTGCCGATTCGGTACATTTCTCGGACAACTACAATGGCAATGGCGACGCTGAGAGATCGTCAGATTAGTAAGTGCTAGTGGCTGCTGCAAACGGTTGTAATTTGTTTAATAACATCTCGCAAATCGTCTTTCAGATGCTATCAAACAGATGCTTAATCTGAATCAGCCGATTTCGAAAGCAATATCGGCGGAACCAGTGTGGAAGCTTCTGATATACGATCGCACCGGTCAGGACATTATCTCGCCCCTGATATCGATCCGCGAGCTGCGCGAAATGGGTATTACTTTGCACATGTAAATATTCAACGTTAGCAAGTGTAGTCAGCGACACGTCCATATCGTATCGACGGTAATCATCCTTTTTCTGTATGTTTCCAGTCAATTACATTCCGACCGTGACTCGATTCCGGATGTGCCGGCAATTTATTTTTGCGCTCCAACCGAAGAAAATCTGGGTCGCATAGCGCAGGACTTCCAGAACGGATTGTACGATGTGTACCACCTAAACTTTACTGCGCCGATATCGCGCCAGAAACTGGAAGATTTGGCTGCCGCAGCACTGCAGGCGGGGTGCGTAGCGAACATCCACAAGGTGTACGATCAATACTTGAACTTCATCACGCTCGAGGACGACATGTTTGTGTTGAAGCATCAAAATAGTGATGCATTGTCCTACTACGGTTGGTGGTTTTAGTGTCGGGATGTGAAATGGGGATGTGTGCTTACGTGTTTGCTTCCCATTTTAGCCATCAATCGTGCCAACACGCAGGATGTCGAGATGGAAAATATTATGGATAGCATCGTTGACAGTTTGTTTGCGGTGTTTGTGACGCTCGGTACCGTGCCCATCATACGCTGCCCGAAGAACAGTGCCGCGGAAATGGTGGCCCGAAAGTTGGAGAAGAAGCTGCGCGAAAACCTTTGGGACGCTCGGAACAATCTGTTCCATATGGACGCCACGCAGACGGGTGCGTTTAGCTTCCAGCGTCCGCTGTTGGTACTGCTGGATAGGAGCATCGATATGGCCACACCGCTGCACCACACGTGGACGTACCAGGCGCTGGCGCACGACGTGCTACAGCTAGCACTGAACCGTGTCGTCGTAGAGGAAGATCCGGCCAGCGAGCAGCAGCTGCACGGTGGTACGGGAGCGAAACCAAAGATGAAATCGTGCGATTTGGACTCGCGCGATCGGTTCTGGTGTAC
This sequence comes from Anopheles punctulatus, assembly GCA_000956255.1. Taxonomy (NCBI): domain Eukaryota; kingdom Metazoa; phylum Arthropoda; class Insecta; order Diptera; family Culicidae; genus Anopheles; species Anopheles punctulatus. Next base: position 9,004 of record JXXA01016419.1, read on the forward strand.
GCACAAGGGCAGCCCGTTCCCGACGGTGGCGGAAGCGATACAGGAGGAGCTAGAACAGTACCGAACGTCAGAGGAGGAGATCAAGAAGCTGAAAACGACGATGGGCATTGACGGCGAGTCCGACGCGGCGTTCTCGATGGTGAACGATAACACGGCGAAGCTGACGAGCGCGGTCAACTCACTACCGCAGCTGCTGGAGAAGAAGCGACTGATCGATATGCACACGAAGATCGCAACCTCGATCCTGAACTACATCAAGGCGCGCCGGTTGGATTCATTCTTCGAGCTGGAAGAAAAGATTATGTCGAAGCAGGCGCTGGACCGTACGTTAATCGAGCTGCTTAAGGATCCGGAATTCGGGCTGCCCGAGGACAAGATGCGTCTTTTCATCATATATTACATCTGCAGCAACGTAAGCGATGCGGAGTTTAAACGACTTGAGGAATCGTTGCGGGACAGTGGGTGTGATCTGTCCGCGTTGCCTTATATTCAGCGGTGGAAGTACGTTTTACTTGCCGATCGTATAGGCAAGACATCGGTACTAATAATCTTTCTTTTTCTTTTAGGAGCATCATGAAGAGTACGCTTACGAACTCGAATCAATACGAAGGAAGCGGCACGAAAACGGTGTCCATGTTTTCGAAGCTCGTCTCGCAGGGCTCGTCCTTCGTTATGGAAGGCGTAAAGAACTTAGTCGTAAAACGCCACGTATGTAACTATTTCGCCTGCTCATGTTAACAGACTGCTAACTCCATGTTTTCCCTTCCAGAATCTTCCCGTTACTAAAATCACCGAACAACTGATGGAATGTCGATCCGGTTCGGGTTCGGAGGTGGATGATTACCTTTACCTCGACCCGAAGCTGCTCAAGGGGAGCGATGTGGTGCCGAAGAACCGAGCCCCGTTCCAGGATGCGATCGTGTTCGTGGTCGGTGGAGGGAATTACATCGAGTATCAGAATTTGGTGGATTTCATCAAATCGAAGCAGAGCACCAACAGCATCCGACGCATCATCTACGGCGCATCGACGCTGACCAACGCCAAACAGTTCCTGACGCAACTGTCACTGCTCGGGCAGGAGATAGCGGGCGCCTAGAGCACCGTGCACGGGCTGCAGCAGCGGATACGGCGTGATGTGATTTATCGTTGCTTGGATGTTTCGCCGTCGCGGAACGTTCGATGTGAGCTTAGCTGAAACGAGACGGCGCAGGGGACGATGGATTTAGATAATGTTACACCATTTTACATTCGCTTGCTCGAAAGACGGAGGGGGAGGAAAAGAGGTGTGGTTTGATTCACGTTAAGGGCTTCGTTCGCCTTCGTATATTCATGTACAGAATAAAACATTTCCAACATATTGTTAGCCTACGATTAAGATGTTTTTTTTTTCTCACACTGCAATGAGTTTGACATCCCTGGCTGAAAGCGGTGCCAATTTAGATTGAGGCGCACTCGGCAATTGATTTAGAACGTCCGATGTCCTTTCATGTAGCGGGAATAGTTTTTCATGTACGCACAGCAAAACGATCGATTTGCCCAGTGCGCCACACATGACTTCACATGTGTATGCATTCAGGGTGAGGGTCGTGCACTTGAAACTGGCTGTAAAATAATCCTTCAAAAAGGGCCGTGGAGGCGCTGGCGTTCTTGTTCATGAAAGGCAATCCATAGAGGGTGCCACTAAGAAGGCCATTAATATGCACTGAATTTAACACCATGTTTCATTTTAGCGAATATCGGTAGAGTTATGTTAATATATATATGATCATTTATCGTTTATCATTTCATCAAAAACTTTCTTTTCTTGGTGATACGTCCGATAAGCCGATGGAAATAACTGATGTTTTGAAAATATAAAGTTTAAAATATAAAAGAGCTTTTAATTAGAATCATTTTGCCAAAGCCGAATTGTGTATTGTGTTGATAATAGATCCACATCGCTTGTTTAACTTTGAAAGAGAAACTATATGGACAAATACATTTGCAAAGATGTATATGCCCCTTGTACTAAAAGTTGTACTAAAAGCAATCTTGATGCGCATTTCTATTAAGTTATTCCTTTCGATGATTGGCTACATTATATTCACTATCTAGGTATAATTACACATTCACAACATAATTAGCATGTTTTTATTACTTATTAAAATAAAATTACACTCCCAGTATTCTCATCACAAATGTAGTGTATTAAAATCTAGATTTTTTTTTAATTTCATTTTCCAAATTACAAATTATAGCATTATTCCAAATAAAAAATGTAAATAATGTAAAACTAAACCGTAATTGATTTGTGTTCGGACGTTTGTTTGTGTATGCGTGTGTTCCCCACCACGCCGGTATCGCTGCCGTTCACGATCGCACTCGACACAACACACCCTTCGAACGCGTCCAACTCAACTCACGATCGTCAAAACGATCCGAACCGTCGTCGAGTGAGCAAGGCTACCGTCGATCTCAGGAAATTCCAGCCTCAGTTGTGTCGGTCGGTGGTCGGCGTTGTAGTTGTGTTGTGTACACGAAGGTGCGAAACTCAAGCGTGGGTGCGTCGTAATTGCATCCTCTGCGGTGTGTTGGTGACGACAAGTGCTTTATCAAGTGTACACTTTCCCACCAGGTCAAAAGGTTAGTGTCGGTATCGGATCAGTTCGTGGCAAATCGTGCCGTTTCGGTGCGGATGTTGATAATCTACTAGAAAATGGTTCGTTTGGAATTTGGTGATAAACTGTAAGACGTTATGTTACTGGCCACGGTAGGAATTCTTAATTCTTTTCGGCACCGTTCACAGCAAGTGTCGTGAGCAATATTCGTCAAGACAGCACACTCACATGCATGCCTACACGTATTCCGTTAGCCTGTGTGCATTAAAAGAAGAAAGCCAAGGGAGAAAGCTTGTGGATCGCCACCCCACGGGAATGTAGGAACCGACGAAAACGGGTCACGACACTTTTTTTTCTTTTTTTTTGTTTCGTTCGCGGTTCAAGGTTTTGGTTACCGTTGTGTGTTTCGAGTTCGAATTCTCTTTCCGGGCGTGCATCATCGAAAGCTGCACGATCGTAACATTTCTCGAACGAAATCGTGAGAGATTTTCAGATACAGATTCTATTGTTCGCCTCTCTCCGGATGTCTGGTAGGCTTTGCAATCTTCGTCGTCTGTTCAAGTCACGCTGTTATGAAACCGGCTCGGACTATAGTGGGTTCGATACAGGTTTTTGGTGATTGGAATTTGTGGGGCTGCGGGCAAAATCGAAACTCGCTGAAAAGCATGCCCGCGGTCCCGGTTGTTGCGAAACTTCTCGTGCCGAAACTTGTCAAACATTATCGCGAGGAATCATTTGGTTGCAGTCAAGGTGAACGCTAGACGCAAGCGATTACGTTTTCGCGTGCATTAGGCACATTATAAAATGACTGATGAGCTTTTTTTGTATTTTTTTAAAAGTTATTTATCTGCCGGGTTTATGTCCAAAGCAGGAGTATCAAAATGGTATTTATTTTCTTTTAGACGTTGCACTAGCTCATGGAGATTCACTTAGTTGGAAATTCCATTTTGTCCACGTGGAACATCTACTCCAAATCACGACTTCCACCAAGAAAACTGTTGGTAAAAGCTGATCATAAAACGTGTTGTGCAAACCGTGACTAACGTCCAGCGTTCCGTAATGCGATCTCACTGTGTTTCATTAGTTCACGTTTTATTGCTTTATTGTTGATTGGATATCGATATTTATTTACGCTCATCCACCCAATCCCACTTCAATGCACGTTTCTTGAAGTCAACATACTTGTTCGCGCGATTTCCGCAGCGTTCTTGGCTAATTGAAGCCTTCGTACGCACCCTACCGTGTGAATTGACAGGAAACGAGTTCGGCATCGCTTATAAATCCATCTTCGATTATGAGCCGCACGTTGAATCGGATGAAAAAAAGATCACACATCTCTTAAAAAGCAATTAGCTCGAGTGAGCATCGAACGAGGCACGACAAAATTGCCTGCACAATTATGTTCAATTAGGACCTAAGGAGTAGCAACAAATTGTAATAAGGGAAAAAAAATGATTTTTTATTATTTTTTAACATGAAAATGAAGGTCGGATGGCAAAGGGAAACATCAGGGTAGTGTAAAACCGATTGTTGCCAAATCGTTGGAAGATATGAAGAATTGTTTTAACCCGGTTTCGATTAAAATAGCAAGTGGAGCTTCATTTAAAACTACTTTTATTAAAATTTGTTTGTGAAGCAATTTAGCAGATGCTCTTGAATTTGATCTCCTAATATTTAGAATTACACAAGGAATATTATTGAATGTAAAAGATAGATTAAAATGGGGGGAAAAGGGAAAGGGATCGTGTTATGAGTGGTCCAATGGTTAACCGACCATGACCTATTTTTTTCCGCCAGTCCAAAGTGATGCCGCTGGAAAACTTGTTTAGCCGTTTCAACCGAATGTGATAGTTTTGATGCCGATTTTTTTTAGCATTAAATTTAATAAAGCCATTGCAAAATATTCCTCTTGCAAGCTAGTGGAGACTGAGGTAGACTGAGGCAAGAGAAAAAAAAATTATTCTCTTTTCATGTAACAAAATAAGCACACAAAACCATGTCGGGTGGTTTCAAATTCCTTTCTCAAATGAAATCGCAATATCGCCACGGCTCGTTTCGCTTTCGATTTTAAAATCGTCCAAAGATCGGTGACCAACGGGGTCGTGGTTCCGTAACGAGTCGCTACCTTTTCAGTGATTGGACTCGCAACACTCTTCCAAGCGCGGGAGGTCACACACTTGCAGGTCCACCTTTTGTTGCAGGCTTGCATAAGAAGCTTTCTGCCAGCTGGTGTCTCACAATTTTTATCTTCGTTATGGCGTCCTTGGTAGTCTTTAGGCGAACGAATTAAAATAAATTTTCGACCCAAAGTCAGACCAAGAAGGGTCTCAAGAGCGTCTCGAAATTCCCTTGTAAGATATACGTTGGTTGGAATGTAAATGACGGTAGTGGGATGAATTTTGTCAATTGAATACTTAATCAAAAAAAAAAAAAACTAAACATTTTACTAAAGTTTCCAAACCGTAACGAAGCCCGATCGATCGATTTGATCACCAATAAATCACATGATATTTATTCACTATTCGATCGCTTCTGTTAAAGTAACTCGGTGGTCTAATGACAGCAGCGCTGGCCAAGACGCGCCAAGATCGATATCCAAATCTCGTTAAAACAGGGTTTTTGGATTGATTTACTGGTTAAAGCAAACTTAGCAACAGAGGAAAGACAAGCGATAGAGGAAAAACGTTCCTTTAGGTTCGATTCTATATTTCTCAAAATTCTTCGCAGAAAAATCACTAAAAACTACTACTAAAATATTTACTTAAAAATTTACTTACTAAAATATTTGTGTTTCCTTCCATCCATCTCCATCTTCCATATGTTTACGCGCGTAATGTGAGAAATGTAATTATTACGATTTTCAAAGCGGAAGAGCGACTTCTATCCTCCATTTAAAGAGGCTCGAAGTCGTTAGCGAGAATGATAAGGGTCATGATTGGTAAAAAAAAGAACCACACTAAGCACACCACCAAATCATCGCACATGATGGGCCAATAAGTACGAAACATGTTGCTAACCACACATTCTCGAAGTTTACTGTGAAGATGCATAGCAAAAAAGTGATGCTATACGGCGCTTCATGCTCAACATATCCGGGTTCGTTAGCCCGGCATAAAATTCTCAAAGTAAGTCGCCTACAAAAACGAGCGCGAAATAGATTTATAAAAAAAAAACACGCACCACGTCCCAGTGACATGTTTACACAGTGTACATGAGGTGTTCTTTTTTTCCTTTCCTGTGCGTCCGTTCGAAAACACTCACGATCATATCTTCCGCAGCCGCAGTGGCAATAATTACCACTAATGGTCGCCGTTCATTCCCCGCGATCGATCGTTTCGCGGTTGAAGTGTGGCTCAATTGGTCGGTAAAATTTGCGTATGTTTACATTTGACGAAGCTTTTTCGGAGCCCCTCCTTCCCGCCGTGAAGGGTGCCAAAGGTTCGCCAGAGCCTTGATGAGTCAGGTTTGAGGGTAAAAAGTGTGCGCATGATAGTGTCTTTGTAGCTAAGTAGCGGGAGTGCTAAGTACACTCGAGCCGATGCTCGTGAGAAGGAGTGTCTCACGGTACGTTCTGGCGCGAGTTCTGGCGATCGAATGCGAGAAGAAAAAAAAAATGCGCCTGCGTCCCATCACACATATTAAACAAATATTGGACGTCGCGCAAAGCGGCTGTTGCGTTTTTGCTTCCTCATTACACGCTGACTCCCCTACAGAAGATGCAAATTGAGTTGATTATTAGCAGCACAGCAGCTTCGGGAAGGAAGTCTGCACGGCACAGGCTTTTGTGTATGCATGTGTGGGGTAGTAAACGCCCACCGTAATCGATACCACAATCGACGGTGAAGGTTATGTGCTCGATGGCGCGGGAAGCCACCACCGAGCGGTCGGTGAAAGATCGCAGGAATGCTAGAGTTATATGGTTCGATCATACATGGGCATGGAACGTCACGTACGTCACACGTTCCTGAATGTTCCGCTCGGTGACGTACGATCGACGTAAAAGGATTTTTTTTGCTTCTTTTTTTTGTTTATTTCACTAACGAGAATGGATACGGGGATAACATTTTTAACGAAAGCCAAATTTGTTTTTGGTGCGGTTTCGCTACGTTGAAGCTCTTCCAGACGTTTTGTTTGCTCCTCTGACTGTTCGGCAAATATTAGCTCTATTTTGGAGTCAGAGGGTGAAGAGTATGTGAGTCAAATGTGAGATCAGTACGTAATAAAGAATA
>JXXA01016424.1:0-24822 GCA_000956255.1 Anopheles punctulatus
CCCCACCATCCCGGGAACGGGGATAGGGGCGGTGGTGGCGGTGACCTTGGCGGCCAACCACCATTCAGCGAGAGCACCGTCTCCGAACGGGAACGATTCGAGAGCTCGACGCTCAATGGCGCAGAGGTGGACATCGTGAGCGACCAAGAAAGACTACGGCGAGTTGTATGGCGTTCAGTGAATCATGTTGACCAGTAGCTCCCACTCCATTGCAGTTTGCGTTGACGATGGCCGTGAACGTTGGAAATATCACTCTATATGGCCATCAAGCGTATTGCGACCGTATGGCTGGGTAGTTAAAAACACGATGCGACTTGTGATGAATATCAATTAAGCTTGCAAAGGCCACAAGCACTCGCAACGAAACCACGACTAGACTAAGAGACGCATGCAGTTTCACACGATGCAAAATCGATATAGCAGTTAAACACTTTTCGCTAAAATTATCATTATAACACCGTAATTCGATATCGTGTGCTGCGAACGTTCTTCCTTTCCACAATGTTTTACCTGTTCCGTAGCGAAAAGGATACACATCTACAAATGGAATGGGTTCTGCGCATGATCAAAACATGCGACTAGTTACGATATGGAATCAACATTTTGGCGTAGTGGACGGCATACGGAGGTTTGTTTACCATGCAATTTGAACGATAACAGATTAGTGACCATTTTGGTACGTTTGGCAACTAATTGTTATCGTTTAGATGACCCAGAATGGAACCAAACATTTTTTTAACCCGTTTAACACATGGAATAAACACCCCGCCAAGTTTTAACCACTATATTTACTGACTGATCTTTATTATTTTCGGAGCCAATGTACTAGCGTGTGCCAGCGGAAGTGTGTACTAGTGAATATTCAAATCTCGGACAAGTCTCGTTTCATTAGAAATTCTTTAATACATCATGTACATTTCTTTAAGTAGAAAGAACCTGTTTAGGATCGCATCCGACACAATCCACCTAAGTCTAATTTAATTACACTTTCGGTAACATCATTAAACAGCGTCTTTGTACTCGTTTGAATCAGCAATCACTAGCAAATGAACGTAATAAAATGAGTGTTCTCGAAAATAATGAAGAGCAAAGAAACAATGCGACGGCTTAGCCGCTCCTGAAATGGCATTACTTTTGAAACTTGTAATGCTTTTTGTTGTTACTGACGTGCACGTTTAGCTTCAGCTTGAACTCTTCCGCCACGTTCTGCAGGATCGTTACTTCCTTCTCGGACAGTCCGTCCGGCAGTGGCAGCGTGCTGCACATGTCATCGTCGAGAAACTGCTTCATCGAGTCTTTCACGTTATCGACGAACGCGGTTTCCTCCTTCGACACCTCCTCCTTCTTCTGTGCGGCAATGCCAAAGGCACGCGACCATATCATGCGCTCCTCCTTCTGGTGCTTAGCGGAATACTCGTTCAATTCCTTCAACGTTTGTTGGATGTTTTCATCACGCGGTTCCAGCTGCTGGGCACGCAGCAGGCTCTTGCGCGAACGATCGTACTCGCCGAGCTTCAAAAGAGCTTTCCCCTCCTGGTACAGAATTTTGGCATTACAATTAATATCGCACAGTCGACTCAGCTCGTTCACCATCCGACACGCGTCCTTTGGCTGATCACGACGATTGTAACACACGGCCAGGCTGGTGTACAGGGTAATGAGCGTTTGCTGCTGTTCGCGTTCTTCCTCCTCATCTTTCAGATGACACATCTGCAGTGTATCGACCGCCTCGAGATACTTTACGATCGCATTCGGCACCAGATTTCGCTTGAAGCAATCCTTCGCATACTGCCGTGTTTGTGCCACCTTGTCTTTTACCATCGCGTACGTCCGTCGCTCGGTTTCGTCGAGCTTCGTCAGCGCCTCACCATCGTAGGCGGGGCTGGCACTGATGAGCCGTATTACGAACAGCCCGTCCGCTTTCGGTTTAATCCGGGGTGGGCAGCCTATCTCGCCGTACAGCGCCTGGTAGGAGATGACGAACTGTGCCTCTTCGCTGACACGCATCGTCCGAACGGCTTCTTCCAGCCCCACCAAAACATTATACTCTCCCAACACGAACCGGAACGGCTTATCGCGCAGCGTCGTCGAATCGAAAGGTTTGCTTTCGCCCTCGAAAAACGCATTGTAGTCGATCATGACACGCATCTTGTCCGACAGCAGTTCACCAACGCCCGCTTTCATGATGCGCTTGTGGACATGCTCGGAAATAGGTTCCATCGCGGCGCGCAGCTCCTCGAACGTGCGATCCCAAGGAGATAGCAACTGTTTGTACTTTTCCTCATCCTCGTCCGCGCTTCCATAATCGTCATCGATAAAATAATCATCGCCCTGATTGTCGTCCTTGAAGTCGGTGTCGATTTGGAATTCTGTACCGTTTGTTAGCAGATCGCTACGGGAAACGTAACGTTTGAATATGATTGATCAATGTGCATGATCCGGTATTCATTGCAACTATCCTTACCTGATGTTGATCGGAGTTTTTAACGCATTTCCCTTATCCATTTTACGTATCGTACAGAAAACTTCGAAACCAACGTGCTTCTAAAAAAATGGCTTCTTTTGCGTGAAATGATTGCGCTGAAGTAAACAATTTGCCGGTTGAATTTTGTTTTGTTTTCTGCTGTCAAATCGAAAGGACGTCAAAGTGGATTGAAATGTTGTTTTTTTACCTTTATTTTTTCATTTACAGTAATTATTTAATTGTAGTTCTTCATTTTACAGCAATTTTCGTTTTATTTTACCCTGCATTAATGCAGCGAACGAAGATATTTTCGTACAATTTTTGTTTCCAGTATCAACAGCAACGCTTTGCCATTCCTGCCATGTGTAAAAAAAAAATATGTCAAAAACCGGTACGGCGATCGCGTTTGATCGATAAGAAGAAAAGACCAAGGATCTGGAACGCTCAACGCACATGTTCCGGTCAGTTTTACGTTCACTTTCTTCCCGATTAATCGATTCACAGCGTAGTGCAAGCAGTGCTTTCTTTAGCTCCCGAACCGCAGCAATGTCATTGGAAGATGCGAAAAGATGTGCCGCATACAAGGCGGTCGATGAGTACGTGAAGGACAACACCGTTGTTGGTGTCGGATCGGGTTCAACCGTGGTGTACGCCGTACACCGCTTAGCGGAGCGCGTGAAAGCGGAAGGCTTGAAATTAGTTTGCGTCCCAACCAGCTTCCAGGCACGACAGCTCATCATTGAGCACGGACTGGTGCTTGGCGATCTGGAATGCAACCCGCATCTGGACTGTGCCATTGACGGAGCGGACGAGGTGGACGCAAACATGGTTCTTATTAAGGGTGGTGGTGGATGTCTACTGCAGGTACGTAAATAATACGACAAAAGTGGCTAGTAACAGGCTCCAAGATAAATTGCCAAATTTTTCTTCAGGAAAAGATTGTAGCATCATGTGCCGATCGGATGGTGGTCATCGCCGATTACACGAAAGATTCGATTAAGCTGGGACAGCAGTATCGCAAAGGCATTCCAATTGAAGTAGCACCGATGGCGTACGTGCCGATAAGGAACAAAATTGAAACACAATTCGGTGGTAGTCTTAAATTACGGATGGCGGTAGCAAAGGCCGGTCCCGTCGTTACCGACAATGGCAATTTCATCCTGGATTGGAACTTCGTCGATGAGAAGGAATACGATTGGGATGCAGTAAATCGAACGATCATGATGATTCCGGGGGTGGTTGATACCGGACTATTTGTCGGTATGGCGACCAAGGCTTACTTTGGTCAGAAGGATGGAACAGTCACGGAACGAAGTGTCTGATAGTTTCGTTGATTTTTTATTCCTATGTTTTCGATCACAATAATAAATAGTAAATTACAAAAAAAAAGAAAACAACTTAACACGGGCTGGCAGCACAGACGACATGGACGCAGAAATTAAAACGCTTTCTTGTTGCGCTCCGGAAGTAACGTTTCTTTCGCGTAGCTGAATAGCGAAAGTAATCCCATCTTCTTCCTACTGGAAAAGTAATTCGTTACTACATCGTCATTGCCACCTGAAACGAAGTAAAGCGGGGTGAATAAGAAAGACTAAAATCTTTAAAGGCGGTGCATGATGAAACGCACTGAGTAAATGTGTTCGCTCGTTGTTCGTCGGTAGTACGTTATCGTTGGCGGAGAGTGATACAAACAGTGCAAATGGTACGAGCCATAGACAGAGAGTAAAGTACGCCAGCACCTCGGAGAACGTGTGGTACTGAAGCTGAAAGTACACAAATGCGAAGTAGTGATTCGCAACGAGCAGCATCACGGCTCCGATGAACGCTGGCGACAAAAACCGCACGTAAGGAAAGTGGTTCAAGATGAGCACGTGCAGCGCCTGTGCGCCAAGTCCACAAAGCACCATCGTCCAGGAGAAGTTTTCCGTGAAAATAAATATTACGTATAGGACAGTGGTCAGCGCTACCATCCATTTGATCACTTTTTTGGCAATGACCGTGTATTCTTCGACCAGCTCTGCCAAGTAGTATAGGCCGGCGGCTGTTGGGATTGAATGAACACAGACAGGTGTGTTAGATGGCTGAGATCCAAAAAACTGCTCCACGTACCCGAATTACATACCAATCGAGATCGTTATGAAGCATATCTGCACCAGCAGCGACACATAACTTAACAGTGTAAGGAAGGACATAATTTCCACCGTCCTGTTTTAATGCACTACCTAAGAATACAGTGCCGATGGACACCCGGATTTAGTGCTCAAGTCTTCCTCTGAACGTAAAATTACACTCGGTCGTCGGATTGGGCGGCGGAGCTGCTGAGTTGGAAAAAATGTAAACAAACACTCGATGCTGTCAGATGCAACGATGACATGTGAACTAAGGTGTCAAAATCAAATGTTTTATTTATTTACGTTTAACCGGAAGATTTACGAGCGAAAAGGCCCAATTTTAACGCTCTGGGCCGTGTTGTGGTCTCTAGGAATACCCCATAAATTCCTTGTGACGATGGAGGAATACAAAAAACTCATGTGGTGAGCAACTGATTATTTGTAAAAATGTATATTATTGCCGTTTAACTGTAGGTTTTTTTTCATTACAAGGTCCCGGCACAATCCACGCTCGGAAGGAAAACTACTCGAGCAAGCGTCGATTGATTTCGCCGATTTCCAGAACGACATTTTTAATCTACATATAAATGAAATTGACCCGAACCATCGCATCGAGGATGCACCCGTTGCCGGTAATGCAGGTGACTACGATCCATTCCTACCGGTCGAATTGCCGGCTGATCCGCGCACGGGTCAAACCGTGCAGCAGCTTGAAGTGAAGTGCATACAACCGTTGCAGTTGTACGATAAATTTCCCTCCGGTTCGGTGCTTTCGCGCGAAGAACATCAGCACTGTCTGATGGTGCAGAACCGCATAAACATGCGACTGCCGTTTAACACAACGGAGGACAGTAAAAACTATGACCGGTACCAGCAGCTAATGGAGAAGCTCGCACCGGAAAAGGAAATGTTCGACAGCTTCGTGCGGAATTACTTCAACACCAACCTGTTGCGCCGAGTGCAGATAATCGAGCCGGAGCTGAATGAGCTGGTAGTGAGGCTTTGGCAGGAGAAGGTTGGTGAGCGGATGGCCCTCGAGCGGGAGCTTGGTGGACCTTACGTTCTAATGACGATTGTTCCATTCGGTGGCTACGTAGAGAATCCATGCAACGTCAGTTTCGAACCGACCGGCCAGGAGGTGTATGAAACGGGAGCGGTACGCAACTTGTTCGCTGAGAATGTGCTGCGGTGCATTTCGTTAAGAAGGAATCAGCGAGTTTTGGACGCATTTTTGGAAGAGTGCCGCTCCGTTCGGCGCCGGAGAGCAGAGGAGCTGAACGATATTTACCCCATTCTGCACCGTGAACCGGACGTGACAATCGTTGTACCGGCTGGAGCGCTGACGCTCCTGCTTAATTACGCTCAAAACAAACAGGACCAGTGGACCATACCATTTCAGATCAAAATGATCGATGGACGCCACGTTTTGCTCATGGACAGCCGGCATCCACCGATCCAGATGTCAACGCACGCCCGGAAAGTGAAAGCGTACAAGTTGCTGGTTAAAAGTTTCATGACTTTTCTCGCCACCAATAAGCAGCCGGAAGTGGTGGCGAGTAAAAAAGCACCGGAACTTTTTCAAGTGCATCGTTTCGATGAATACATGAAGGGAGTCAAGCTGCGAAAGGCACAGATCGCAGGGAAACTGGAAACGCCAAAAGAAAATAGGTTTTACCAAACGTGGAAACTGCAGGAAAAGGACGAAAGGCATCAGTTTCTCGTTTGCTACCGACAGGACTGCTATGAATCGTTCCGTAAGATGCGTCTCTTCATGAATATCTCGATAAAGCTCGAGTATCAGGCCGAGTTCGGTGCTGAGCAGATGACGGTAGTGGAACTGCTGCAGGAATGGTGCCGGCAGTTACTGCGTCCAAACTCGAAAACATTACGATTACGCATCAATGCCACCACCTCGACCATCATCTCCCACCACTATCTCGAATTGCGTGATATCGAAGAAGAACTGTACCGATTGCATGGTTTGAAGCCACACAATCTCATCACGAACGTGTGGAAAATGCTTAAACTGATGCTTACTTTCCCCACCGGAAGCTATCTGCTGCAGCGCGATGGCAAAAGCACTCAAGGGCCTTCGGTGTACGCTAAAACGATCGAAAAAACCGGTCAAACGATCGCACCCACCGGTGGGGTCACCCTGAACTGGACCGATCTGCTCACCAAAACGGAGTACGATTGTCCTCCGCTTGAGCAGTACGATTGGATACCGATTGATAAGTTCGTTATCACGCAACTCCATCGCGTGAATACACTGTTCCCGTGCAGTTTTCCGCACTGGACGTCGGTGCGACGATTAAACGCACGCCAGGTGAAGATGGCGCCCCCGGCGGAAGTGAAACCGGTTGCTAAAAAGAAGGGAACAAAGAACAAAGCAACCAAAACGTTGACACCCGGGCAGCAACTGCGTAAGGAGCGGATGAAACTGAAGCGAGCGGAAGCGCGCAAACAGAAGCAAAAGGCGGAGCAGATCCAGCAGTCGCTCAATCAATTCGCTCCTTACGCGGGACCGCACAAAGCGAAGCAAAGCGAGAAGCTCGCTGGTGAACCAAAGGATGCTGAAGGAAAGGAGGCTCTTGTTGGTCAAACTACAGTCGCTACTATTGATTATAGTTCGTACGTCAAACAAGCTGCGCTAGAACCGGACAAAATCCAATAACAATGTGTCCCAACTATTCAATGAATAATTTGATTATATTTGTTTTCTAGCGAACAATAGTTTTATCACAATGTGTAAAAAATGAACTACGGAGGTCACTTCATCCACTTAGTGGAAATTGTTTGTCCTCCTCCCAATATACGTTTCCTTCCACCATTGCTGATCTAGTTCGTAATCGTGTTCCTTCCATCGGAAGTGCGTCGGTGGGCGTTCTTCTCCGTTTTGAAACGTGAAGAAAGAGCTCAGCTCGATGGCCAACTTGGATCTTATCAATCCTATCGCACCGTATCGCTCCGGTGCCGGATGATACACACGGCCTGTGTCGGGAAACATGCAAATTCGATCCGGTTCCCATGGCACACTCATTTTATCGCCTGCGTGAGCGTACGCTAATTTATCTGCATTATCTGCCGAGAAACGAAAAGCCAAGATAAAACTATGCTTCAAAAACAAGATAATCCTAGCGATACTCACCCTGTGGGAAGATGTGAGTGAAAACGATTGGCAAGTCGTCACACCGGATATAGTTCCTTTCACGGCCACACACCGACAGAAACGGAAAATCGACCTGGTAGCGGTCGGTATCGTTCAGCTTCAGCCGTTTGAAAAAGAACTCCAGAAATTGCTTCTCTTTGAAGCAGGATGTGAAGTTTTTTATTCTTGCATCGTCCAGAAACAGCTAACCAGAGGGTGGATTAGACGATAGTTTAGTTATCAATCGCAAGGGTGGGTTGCAGGAAAATAAAATCGCTAACCATTCCTTCGTGATCGATGTAATAGAAATATTCGCGTATTTTTGGTGCGGGAGATTGGCCTTGTACGTACGCTACTTGACGACACAATTGAAGCGAAGGCGTAAATAATCGCCTTATCAACATCGTCATCTCTCAGCTCAACACACTTTCAAACACAACAAAATAAGGGTATTTTAATCGCAACTTTGAAATTTGGATGTAAACAAACAACCGTAACGTTAGCTTCCATGCAAAGCGGCTTAGCGCGAGAACATTCCCGCACACAGTCATTATCATGCTTCATGTTTCGCATGTTTATATGTCACGTTTAGAAAGGGCTATTTCAGCAGCACAGATACAAAAGCATAGGAATTCACCAAGGTGGTTATATTAACGCAGGTGCAGTATTGTTGTTTCACGCTTTATTAAGGTTGAAAAGTAATCTCTTTAGGAAAGAATTTTTTGTTTAAACTGTTGAATGTTTCAGCCCTCGCGAAGGGTTAAGCTTTTTTTGTTGTACTGGATAAAGCGTTGATTTATCTCACTGAGAAATGTCAAAATGCTTCTTATACATACTTTTTCTAACCACCTTGGATCGCACAGCCAAAATCGCCTATTCTTCAAATAACGGCTAAACAAAAAATAACATAACAAATAAGTCGTTCGAAAAGAAAAGATATATGATAATGAAAAGCAGTTTGGCAATTTCCAGCATGATATAGCAAAGCTAAGTTGGGTTTAGGCATGGAATGGGGTCATGGATACAAGGTGCCGGTTCTTTATTAGGTGATTTAAAAAGTAACCTCACTGGTTACAGGTGGAAAAGATTCAATTGCAGATAACTTTGAAAGAGTTTTTGGTCTTGCTGGTGCCAAATAGGATAGATTTATTAGGGCGGTTGGAAGCTTTTGATGACATCTGCAAGTAATATTACACCCCAAAAACAAAATGAGTACTCGATAACGCACTGATGCCGGCACAAATCAACAATAGTGGCCGTAGGAGGCACGACGGATCAAGAAGTTAATGACATTGGGATCATCATGGCACACTGTTTTTGGACTATTTCGAAAATTACAAATTATCAACAGCGAATACGAATGCTTAAAAAAACATTCCCACGAGAGTAACTGTTCAACCCAGCCCAAATTTTGACACAATAATGCTCAAAAAATGGCGCTAAAAATTCACCTTTCAGATAAACACCTTGGGGAACGATTACATTCTTCTGTTTATATTAATACTTGAGTGTTTCAGACGCGCGTTTATGCTTTTTTCCCACATTTTTTATGTTCTCTTTTACTACAAATCGTTTGTGATATTTTAATGGTATTTGCCTAAACAGTAACTAAAACGGAAACGAGACGAAATGAATTCTGCACATTTCTACATCTAAACTATCGTGAAAATTTCATCTCGGATTCCTACAAAATGTAACACTGGTATGTATTCCGATGAGCGGCGTATTCTTCTAGGAATACATCATAATATAATTGTGTACAAAACAGCGTTCCTTCTTTCTCATAATAAAACGTAGTACATATACGAAAAACTGTTGATTTTCCAGATTATAGTGGCTCTAAAGTACCTGCTACCTATTCTCTATTGACGTAAAGCTTGTAGTTAATAGAAATAGATCAGAAAGTAAAAAACCGGCTTGTTTATAAAACGCACCCATAGGACGTGCATCCACGTGCAGCCATCGTCAAGATGGCATACACGGTCAGCCATGCCACGATGGAGAAACTGCGTAAGTATTTACGACCCTCGGGTCGAAAGACGCACTTTATTCCGCCGGCCTTTGTCGGTGCATCCGAGGACGCGAGCGTGCGTGTTGCGTATGTTTTTGATGCCCACAGTTGCATTTCACACTTCTATTTCGGTTCTTTTTGTTGCACAGTGCATCCGATACAGGAAATACGCGTCCGCTCGCTTCACGACATCGAAAACACGCTGAAGCGTGCGTTTTGGGAGAACGCGGAGACCAGCGTGAATGCGATCGCACTGTTTAAGAATTTGATACGGTGGTTCGCAAACACCCCTATGTGCGAGGAGGTCACCGTGCTCGAACTATTATTGCTTCTGCTGGAGGTGGGTATAGGTGGATGGAATAAGGCTGATGAATGGATGGTTGATTGCCGAAAACTTGTTTCTCTTTATCCTATTTCCTGCCTCTATCCGCTTCCCCCTCCCCCCCCCTCTCCCTCTCTCTCTCTCTCTCTCTCTCTCTATCTGTCTCTCTGTCTCTTTGTTTCAACAACCGGTCCAGAGCAAGTACGGTAAGGAGATCGTTAAGTTTTACACCCCGGACCGGATCACCAAGGAGTTGATGAAGATTCGCAGCCTGATCGGTTCGAACATCAAGTACGACCAATTGGCGAGTAACGTCATCAAGCAGGTGTATCGTATGAAGCACGGCCAGATCGAGGGCGGCATGGATAGTGGCGGCAGTGAGGTCAACAGTATTGCCGACAGTATGGGCACCATGAAGCTGGAGGGTTCGGAAGTTTCCAATGGTGATGAGGCGATCTCCGTCATAGATTCGTTTGTCGCGCGATGGAGTGGCGATACCAGATTCTTCACCGAATGCTGGGAAGTTCCGGATAAATCCGTAATGGGTGTGTTCGAGCGCCTGAATGAATCGCTGTTCGACGAAGCGAACCCGGATAACTTCCACCGCGCCATCAACTACGTCATCCCTTACACAAAAGACTATCCACCGGAGTTTTTCCTCCAACCACCATACATTGGGCTGTCGCTGTTGCAGCTCATACAGCGGCGACGGATCGAAGTACGCAAAGGGTTCAGCATGCTGCTATATCTGATGGAATCGTTCCGAAGACGTATGCGGCAGCGGATGCTTACCGTAACGTACATGCCAGTAAAAGCGGACCGCCGCCGGACGCAGCTCTCGATCGGTGGGTTCGTGTACGAGATGTTTCAGCTCGGGATCGAGCAGCTAAAGGAGCTATCTGGCGACTGCGACAAGATGGCCGCCAACATGATACTTATCGTGCTTAGCCAAACAACGACCATCCTTATGTCGGAGCACTTCAACGAGCAGCAGAAGATACCACCCAGCCGATTCGGCGAGCTGTGCCGCGACTTGGGTTACCTCGTCAAGCACTACCGGCAGGAGTGGGAGTCGGATTCGAAGCGTGCGTTCGCTCGCACCCGATACCGCATCACGATGCAGATCATGCTCGACTTTGTGCGCTTGTGGCAGAAGGAACCGGAGGTGGAACCAGAACTGGATGCCACTGGATATCAGCCGCAAGGGCAGGCAGGGTTCGGGGCGATGGCAAACTACAATCCGGGAGACTTTGCGACGCTCAACACGACCGCACACCGGAAGGCACTGGAACAGGCGGACAGCACGTGGAGAGACGAGTGTAAGCTAGCGCTGCTCGACTATCCGCTTAAGCTGGCTTGCCCTGAGATGTATGAGCATCTGTGTACGCACGTGGGGAAGGAGAATGAGCGACTACTGCTGGCGCTGACCCAGATGAGAGATAAAATGTTTCATGCGGTGCTGCTGCTGCGGGATGGAACGAGCAAGCTCACGGATGTGGCCTTGCTGACGAATGGTATGGCAGCGATGACGATGCTGTGTTTCCATCGGTCGATCGGGATAGTTCGTAGCATTTTGAAAGCGGTAGAAAAGTGAGTCGAAACGGACAGCAATTTTACGATCGTTGGTTTTGTTTACAATTCGTCGTTTCCATTTTCGTACAGCTGTGCCGGACTGATTACGGAGGACGGTCCACTTTGGGATATTATAGAAGCGATTACGGTGCGCCTGTTGGCACATGCTGATGACAAGATACGATGGTAAGTTACACAAACAACATAATTTGTCGCGTATTTTTTTATGACCCCATCGTCAATCCTTTCCATCCTTACAGTGAAGCTTATGAGATGTGTCTTAAAATGATGAAAGATTTCATCGGGCAGTTGGACGAGGGTCCCATCCTAACGCGGCGTAGTGGAATCTCTAGTTCATCCCCGAAACTGCGTGCTATGGGAATACCTCTAACGGGGCAGATCATCACTGAGATCGCGAGCTTTGGGTACACCAGTACGAACAAGAAGGTAAGACTGAATTAAAATATAATAAATATTTTTTTTAAGGTTTTTTTTGGGGAGGTATATTCAAATATTCTCATGACAAATTGGTTCCATTTAGTGCAGCCACCGTATCATTTCCTTTTCAATTGATTTTTTTCTTTTGGGCTGTTTGTATTTTAACTATTTCGGTAATATATTTCTAACCACAAGCTCGCGTAGTTTAAAAAATATAGGCTTTTTTATTTGATAGTTGCACATGTTCTCAAATTGCATCGATCCATTAGGTTCTGTTATAATCCTTTTTAGAACTAGAATTTCACCATAGAAAGACGAGGTTGGGTTATCGGTTACTATGATGAACAAAGTATTCAATACTGCCAAGCTGTTTCTTATACACCGAAAAAATCAAACCTTCCGGATGAAACATTTTTTCTGAATTTCTTAAGCTTATAGTGACTCCGTTTCCTTCACTACGCAGATCAAACAGTGTGCAGAAACGATGCTTCTCTTCCTGTTGAACTCCAAGGCGTTTCTACAGGAGAGATGGCTGGATGTGCAGGAAGTGCTGCTGCTGACCGCACCGTTCATCCAGATGGTCGCGGTTGGGCGTGAAGATTCCAAGCTGCGGCGTGTCGTGATAGGCATGTTTCACCCGGAGTTCGGCCTACCGTTTCTCGATGCTCTTCAGGGCAACGTGCGGCTGCTGTACCACGAGGAGAGCGTGATCCGGGAGGAGGCGTTAACGCGCGTCCTCTTCCTGATCAACACCGTGCATGATAGCAGTAACTTTGCGCCGCGCATCGAAAACATCAGCGACACCGTCCCGAACGGGATTTGCCTGGTGTCGTTCCCGTTCGACATCGCGTGCCATAAGACGGCGAGTGTGTACGATGCGAGTGAGGTGCAGCCGCTGCTGGATGCGCTCGAGCAGGAGGAGGGTGGCGATCCGGCCCTGCGTCGGAGTGCGCTCATGCAGCTAAACGTGTTGGCGGAGGATCCGGAACTGTGCGCGGTGATACACAGTACGTACGGGTGGTCGGCGGTTTTGAAGGCGCTGTTTAACGCAATGCGTACCGATCGCCACCATCTGGACTATCCGGATGCGGCCCTGCCCGCGGTCGGCATTCTCAACAAGCTGTGCTTCCGATTCATCCAGTTCCGCCGGTTTCTTAGCTCGGACGCAAGCGCCTGTCATCTGATCGTGCGCGCGCTACTGATGCACCACCATATGCCGGTGTTTCGGTTGGAGTGCTGTGCGTTGCTGTATCTGCTGGTGTTTGCGGACAGTGCGACCGGCACTGGGCCGCTCGTGTCACTGCCGGTGATGTTCGCCAAGTCGCCGTACAAAATCCCATTCGTTACCGACTTCCACTGGCACTGCAGTCCGATGCGCGAGGAATCTCAGCTGGAGTTGCTGTTCCAGAGCAGTCTGGTGGATGATTTCGCACCAAAGCACGGCTCGCACGAACCAAACACGGAAAGTATTTTGCGTGTCGATGGTTGCAAGCCGCAGGAGGGCAGTGGGACGATGAACGGTAGTTGGAGTGCACTTTCCACCACCAACAGCTCCTCCATCACGAGCGACAGCTCCTCCACCACGAGCGACGGCTCCCGGCCGATCATCTGGGAGTATGTGAAGCGGTACGTGCGCTTCACGTTCGCCGACCTCTGGTACGAGGGACTGGACAAGATTCAGACCAAGCTGAACAGTGCCAAACGCACCAGCGCTGCGACGCCGAGCCTCGACGAGGACGAGGATACGCCGCTCGAGTACAAAGGCAGCAAACCAGCGCTCGATTTTAGCCCAAAGCTTCGGCTAACGAAGCGTGACATTCGCTGGCTGAAGGTGATCGATTTCCCTTCGATTTTCCGCCAATCCATCCGCCGCCTGTCGGTGGCGAAAGCGCACGCGGACGTGTACGGTGGGCTGGCGACGCTCGAGGCGAACTTGATCTTTCCGCTGAAAAACACCGTCTGCCAGCAGGACATTATCATCAGCACGCTGAAGCGCTACCTGCACACGCCCCCGGTGTCGGAGGCCGACCAGAAGCTGCTGGTGGAGGTGTTCAATATAATCGGCATCATGCTGCATATCGACTTTCGCATGGTGCGCGATTGGCTGGTGACCGTGCTGGAGATGGATGCGAACTTCTTCCTGCGTTTGCTACGTTCGGAAGATTGTATCGAAGCGCTGTACACGAAAAATGCCAACTTGCTGTTGCGATTAGTGCATCAGTTCGATGTTGGGATGAATTTGGGTGATCTCAAAGACCAACCGCTGCAGCAGCAGCAGCAGCAGCAACAGCAGCTGCGTCAGCGTTCGCAGTGGAATGTTCGCGTGTTTCAAACCGCGCTGGATCATCTGGACGTGGTGCTGCGGACCTGCGATCTGCCCCGCATCATATCGCTCATGGAGGTGCTCGAAGCGCTGTCTGGACGGGTGGATCACGTACGGATCGATGTGCCGGACGTTGTATCGAAGCTGGTGCAGTGCATTCGGCTCATTAAATCCACCACCTACAGCGGTTCGGCCATCGTGCGGTCGTGTCTGATGACCATCGCGCATCTGCTCGAACATGCCGAAGCCGAGCTGAACCGCTTCGAGTGGAAAGCGAAGCAGATGAAAACGATCTCGACGCAGTGCAGCAACAGCTGTACGCTGGTGCGTTCGATCGCGTGGAACATACTGGCGAAAGTGGCATGCACCCTTGACGGGGCGGCGGCAATCGTGCGGGAGTGTGCCTACCTGCCTGGTGGGATCCATGCGAGCTGCGTCAGCACCATTCTCGATACGCACGAAGCCTGTTTGGTGAAGGAAGCAGCCGTCGGGCTGCTGGTGAAGCTGCTGTGCCATAACGGCGTCGAGTCGGTCGATCCGTTCGACGGGGCTGTACACCTGCGTAAAGCTAATGGTGATACGCGTCGTGCGACTGGCGCAGCCGCGCCACCCGCAGCGAAGAGTTCGCTCGAGCTGGTGGCGGAGCTGTTGGCGAAGCAGCACTTCTTCGACGAGTCGATCCGCTCGCTCGAGCACTACACGTGCATGGAGTTCGTAATGGACGGGGACCTGGTGCCGACGGCCGTAGTCGTATCGGCCGATCTGGTGAAGGCGTACGCGGTGATGTATCGCTGCCTGATCGAGATGGACCCGATCGGGTTCGGCAAGCAGCTGTTCGACAAGGGTTGCGTGCAGGGGTTGCTGGAGTGCGTCGAAATGCAGGCCGTGCTGCCGAATCGGGCCGTCTGCTTGATGGTGGCGGAAGTTTGTACGCTGCTGCTCCGCTGCCTGGACGAACCGACCCGAACGCAGGTGTGCGAGCTGCTGGCGGGCCACCAGACGTTTGTCGAGAGCGTGATCTATATGCTGAATCCGTACCTGTACGGGAAGCTAACGCAGCCGGTGATGGAGCAGACGCTGTGCAGTATTATGCGCTTTCTGACGCCGTTCGTGATGACGCCGAGCGGGAAGCACCAGATACACCTGGAGTTCGGACAGAAGGATGTGAAACCGATCGCGAAGATGATTGAGAACGCTATACTGCACAAATCGCAAGGTAAGTGGGGTGTGTTGGGTGGGTAATGTGTATGCTTCAGAATATTGCGAAACTGTTCACGGTCTGCCAATTTATTCCATCGTTTCTGGAGGATGATTCGTGACAAATTAGCGTGACAAATTTCTATGTCTTCTATTTACAGCTTTCCAAACGGTTTGCTCCCGGTTTCTCTCGCTAATGCTATACACGTCGGACAGTGCTGTTTCTCCCACCGCCGAATATCCGTCCTTTCTCATCCAGTTCGAAACAATGGACATGTTCACGGATGGCGAAGATACGATAAGACCGGTCAAAACGATCATAATCGATGAGCAGGACACGGAGGTAGAGGATGATACGGAGAACACCAACCCGAACCGACCTTCCGTGGCATCATTTGCAGTGGACGAGAAGCAATCGAAACCGACGCACGGGAAGGTGGAGCTGCGTAGCGCATCGGCTCTCATTTTCCAGGCGTTGACGCAGCGCTACGAACTGTCGTGTAGTCGCGAGCAGCTGGAGACCGGAGGTGTCACGACCAGCATTTACAAGCGCACACTCTATGCGACCATACAAACGATGCTGCACTACTCGGGCCAGGCGTGTCGAGTGGCGCGGGCTTGCAATCTGCTGGGCATCATACTGGAGTGGTACGATGCGATTCACGAGGGGTTGATCGGACGGCTAACGTATCAGGAGTTTGTGCGTCGCAACGGTGAAACCAAGAAGCAGTACGTGATGGCTGAGCTGAAGGAGTTGGCGAACGTGCTGGGTTCCTGGTTTAGTCTGCCGGACGAGGCCCTGCTGCTGCACATTAAGGAAATCGATGAACTGTGCCAGATTATGTTGATGTACTGGTCGTGGTTTATCAACAATCATGCGCTGCTGCTGGAGATGCTGCAGGTGCTGGGATTTCTGACGGAAAGTCACATCATCATGTGCAAGGCGCTGGCGAACACTTTCCCGGGCTACTCGCACAGCATCATGAAGCTGCTGATCGTGACGGCCACGACCGAGACGGCGAAGGTGAAGGGTCCGAAATGTGATCTGCAGGTACTGAAGCTGGCGCTGCGCGTGCTGCGAAACTGTTGCTGCTGTCACGAGGGACGCAACATGATCGGGAAGTTGAACGTATTTGACAATCTGAGCAAGCTGCATCCGAGCGTCACGAAGCTCCAGAAACCGTGGATGGAGGTGACGCAGCTGTGGCTTGAGTTCTGGGAGGTGTACACCCGATACATCGACGTCAGCGAAGTGCGGTGAGTGCGTTGAGTGATCGTTGCGAACACGGTTAGCAACGTTTTCCTGTGCTAACGACCATTAAGAGAATCTTGAATCTAGAAAAGCGATTAAAATTTGTAATGTTATGTTGCTGAATGGTAACGATACACATTAACGATCAGTTTGATGAAGGTATTCGAGCAACGATTGTAGATAGTAAAACGCTCCTTTTGCTTTTCTGCGTTCATCCACAGACATCTGACGGTTCTCGGAGCGCTGGTACGTAAATCCGGCTCCGAATTGCGCCTGCTCGCTCTGGCCATCATTCGCAATCTGACGTTCGTGTTAGCGAACAGACCGGCGCTGTTGGCATCCTCGGACTACATGTTCATCCTCCAGAACGCCCTGCAGCGTACGTCCAGCGAAATGGAGGTACTGATGGCGGCGGTAACGGTGTGGAAAATGATTGCCAACAACCAGCGGGGTAAGGCAGCGATCAAAAGCAGTCCGCTGGTACGGCTGATCGCGGGCCAGGTGAAGCACTACTCCATGACGCCGGAGGGCAACGATCAGAACCAGCTGTGGGCCGTGCTGATGACCGTGTACCGTATATTGGGCGCATAAAAACGGCTACGTTGCTGCAAGCACACGCTGACAATACGCGGCTGCAGAGACACGTAAGTAGGCTGTGTATAAAATTCGTATCGGGTTTTGCACACACAAACACACCGCCAATGCCATTTTGTTAAATGAATATACAACATTCTGCATAGATTGCTCGCCGTGTTCATATATTGAAAAGAAAGTGCTAGGTTTCATTTTGTTTGCAGCAGCAAACGGTTATTGTTGTGTAAGGAATAAAGGAAGAGTTACGGATAAACGATGCGATGAACCAGTCTCTGTAGGCGTTGCCGAGAAGAAATATCCGAACCGAATTTTGAGGAAGAACAAAGTTGCCACCACCGTGCAAGAATATGTCTGTGAACAACGCTTAATAGTCATATGTAATCGCCTGGCCAGTCGATATCTGGCAAGAAAAAGCTAGAAATGAATAGATTTCAAAGGAAAACATATCCATGGCAATCTTGATACTGTTTTGCCGGTTAATGACTCTTCCCCAAATACGATAGCCAATACGTCCTGATCCAGCATGCTGAAAATGTTGTCTTATTGGGTAAAGACTAAACTTATTTCTGTTACCTTTTTTCTTGTTACAATCGGTTTAGTTGAAGTTTTCATAGTTTCTTTTTATTACGATTTATTTTTCGTTCATCGTTTCGTTCAAGTAGTGTAACATATTTAACTTCCGGTGCTAATGAGTCTCGGGCTAGCTCGCTGTGTACGGTGTTGTGGCTAAAGAATGAATGTAGTGAACGCTGTGTATTTGGAATGGGCTTTGCTAACGAGAGACCATTAAAGCCTCCAGGCGATGATGCCGGCAAGCACGACGGTAAGGAAAACGTTAACCGTAAGGATGGCCGCACGTCCACCGGTACCACCCGGTGCTATCGTCGTCGACGGTGCCGCATTCTGACAGTCCTCAATGTTCTCGAACAGCCGGATGTAGTTCTTTACCGATGCGCCTAGCTCGGTGTGGTGCGGTGAAACCAACCCAAGGGCGGAGTCCTCGAACAGCAGGTTGCGCTGGCCACCGAAAATGTTGTACATCCGGAAGTCGGGATCATTCTGGAGGTACGCATCGAGCGAGCTCAGCACATGCACGATGTTGTCCGACTTTTCCCACTGACGGCGCACGACGATTTCGCCGTCCACGATCGTCGTCAGGTAGCACTCTTCGTCCACGTCGAAGCCTGTGTACGCCGCCAGCGAACCGTTGCGGCACAGCACCCGATAATCATCGGGATTCATGGCGAGGAATCGCGCGTGTTCGGCCAGGTTCTGCGCCTCAACGATCGCAACTTCACCCGCCTCCTGCAGACAGCGAAGGGCACCGCGCGTACCGTAGTATCGGTTCGTGTCGGACGCGGCACACTGCAAGTTCCGGTCGACAGAGGCACCGACGCCGTTGTTCTGCCGCAGAGCCGGATCAATTCCTTCGACCGGCGATTCCTCAGCGTCGTCTTCATTCGGCTGCTCCGCATCGTCCTCCTGGTAGTTGCCCAGCTCGCGTGGTGTAGGGTTCTCCGCATACCGGCAGAGGGCACAGAGACTTTCGGCGTGCTCACCGGAAGCATCGTGCAGATCATCCCGCGAACCCGGCGCACAGGCCTCGGAGAAGAATTCGCTCATCAGATATCCGTAGTTGCATTCGTTACGATCGAAGATTCCTCGCGAACGGCCAACATTAACGAACGCAATCGAAGCTGGCAGGAGGGATACGAGTTGTATTGTAAGTCACCGTCACCATCTCTGCTACTTTCAGCGTGCAAACACTTACCGATGCCGCCAAACTCCGGGAAGCAGGCCTTCGAATCGCGCAGCTTCTCGAACCGATCGTGTCCCTTGCCCTCGTGCACGAGCACCACCACCGACGAGTACTTTTCCTTCTCCGTCTCCTGGTATAAGGCGGCCGTCAGGTTGGACTGGCGCGCGAGGTAACCGTAGTTGGAATCGATGCCAGCAAAGTCGGCCCGTTCGGAGGAAATTTCTCGCAGGCAGCTGATGCGGCTCGTCGTGGGATTGTTGCATTCCAGCAGCGGATACACACCGGATGTCAGGCCGGCGCTCGCTAGTACCTTGCACTTATCCTCCTCCTCAACGGAAGTCGTGCACCACCGTGCCGTCGTCTGGCAGAAGTCCGATGGTATCGGCACTGGGCGATGCGGACGGATATATGCGTCGGGTGATTGGATCGAGCTAACCGCAACGATCTTTTCCGTGTTGTGCTTCGTCAGGATGTCGATGATTGCCGTTTCCCACACCGAGGAGGAAGTGAGCGAGTTGCGCAACCACGCTTCGATGCGCGTCGAAATATGAATCGCCTTGGCATTGGACGCGACTACTACGGGCCACGGTTGCGACATCCAGGTGCACGCCGGACCGTTGACGGGTGTGAGCGTACCGTTGGGGCACAGGTAGGAGAAATCGTTCGCAATCGCACTCCGATCGGCGAAGAAGCGTTGGATTTCCAGTACGGAAGAGTACACCACGTCTCCATTGCGCTCGAGACACTGCAGCGCCGACTGATGGGCGTTCAGGGGGTCTTCGTACGAGCAGGAGGCTGCGTTCGGACAGAGTGCACAGAGATTCGAGTACTTTTGTTCTGCAAGCGAGCATGTAAAAAGGGTAAGGAAAAGTGTGAAATGTGGCTGTGCTGCAGCAGCATGCTTCTGGCTACTCACTCAAATCGGCATCTTCCTTAGGAATCCGGGACCACAAGCCTGGCCGGCAGGAGTCACCGAAGAACGCGGACGCTGCGGCAGCTTCGATCTCGGTAACTGTGTTGAAGTCACATTGCGCCGGCACAACGAGCCGCTCGAAGTGCTTTAGGACACGCTCGGTCCAGCGGTGCGTGCGGCTGTAGAGGAATCCCGGATGACAGTAGCGCATTCCGCGCAATCCATCCAGGCCGCCCGTGTGTTGGTTGCGGACCACGACGGCCGTGTCGAAGTCGACCGGTTCGCGTATCCGTTCGGAGTTTCGCAGCTCCTTCACGACCGTAAGCCCTTCCCAGCCAAGGTTCGACACGAGCACGACGCTTTCCGCGCTGAACACGCCAAAATCGGCCGTCCCGTTGCGGATACGCTGGGCACATTCGACGCTGTCCTGGACCGGGACGCAGATCACCTCCGATGCACCGCGCTGCAGCTGCTCACATTCGGCGGCATACCGGGCGGTGGAACACACGCGCTCTGGTGGTAAAAAAACACAGGCAAACGGGTAAAAAGAAGTGTACAGTCGTGCTCGCCTTGCTTAGATTCGACTGTGAGCATTCAAAATTCATATCTTATCGCCCGCCCGCCGGTTAAACATTGCACCAGCCGAGGGGAGTATGTTGTATAATTCCGACACGGGTGTGGATGGTTTCGTTTGCCTTTTTGTGGCTCCTCTGACTGGGTGAGTGGAAACGTTCGAATGGACACTTCTAACAAATTTTGACATTTTTTTATTTTTAGCCCGCTCGATTCACCTGGAAGTATGAGGGATTGAGCCTAAGCTCGGTATCGATCGCGAAGTTGAATCGACAGTACAGCGCAATGTTTGCTTAGGTTATCGCCGATATTGTGCGCGATAAGAGGGCGTGTGCTCACTGCGGTAAAACTGCTTACGATGCCTTATTCGGTCGGTGGTAAATACAATATATTGTACTGTACCTATGCAATGCGCTCGTGTGCCACCCCGAAATTTTTGAGGTTAGGCATTTCGTGTCGGCATATGATTTCTGGATGGGCAGAAAGTGTCTATGAAGGGCATCAAATGCGGTTTATGATGGAATATTAATGTTAAATATAAAGCCACCTCCTTGATGGAACAGCAAAATCAAGCCGGAAGTTATTAACGAGAATGTTTGTTCGTATGCTAGACCATGTGGGAAGATATATTAAGTGCGACTAATTCTTCCAATTCTTTTGGAACATGACATCATTCATGCTGAATAACATCCTTCGTTACTGATGATTCATACCGGATGATATAATGATGATAAGCGTTTCAAGCTAACCTTGCCATGATTGCCACATAGCTTGCAGCATCCATCACCGTTCGGTTCTCGGAGACAAACGTCTAAGCTTATCTAGATTGTAAAACATGGCCTCTAGCAGGTGATTACCCTTCCAACGCCTTCCAGATGTGCTGTTTAAAACCACAAATTTGCTAGCCGGCGTACAGGTGGTTAGGACAGCCGAGGATGCCGTCGCGGCCTAATGACATCCCCGCGAGATAGCCAGGTACTAGAGCCCCAACATCTGAGAGGACACTCGCTGGCCTTTGGACTCGTGGAGTATAAATCATCGTAATTTTAACACACACGATGAGATACGCACCTTATGACGGCATGGGGTGATAAGATCAGTGGGAATAGAATTCAGAACACTACAGCGTTTTCTAGGGCGGTACGCAAAGGCATATATTGTGACTTTGCGGTAAAAGAGTTGAGATTGAGATTTCTAGATTTCAAACTGCGAATGAATTTTTCTGTAACAAAACTGTTATAAACGATCACACCGATCACGGAGAACGCAATTGTTAGATGGATTAAAACGAGTTCGTTACACAGCCCAAACCAATCACATGACACACTGACCGAATCCAGTGTCCGGTTGGTCTACATACCTTGTAGCTGTCCGGTAGCAATGCCACCGAAGGCCACCACGAGCAGTAATACTGTAGTACTGCACACCTTCAGCATGGCTGAGTGGGCAGTTGATAGGATTTTCGAATCGGTTACACACTAGACACTGCACTGAGCCACCATGCACGCATCACCTAATGCAGTAGAACGTAAACGTACCGTGGAAAACACGCGAAACCGTCGCGAAGTATCGTTTGTAACTGATACGAGTTAGTGGCCGGTGGCTCGGTGGTTAGTCGCGCCCAGCCGTAGGTTCAATTTGTTCGTTATCATCGCTAAAATAAAAAAGAAAAACAGAGAAGAGGCATACAAACATCGAGGCTTCCCTCACAACCTCACCCACCCAAAGTTGGCGTTGATAAGATAACATGTTCGCACAAAACCGCTTCGGATAGTAGTGTGATTATTCAACATCGTCGGTTTGTGAAGGTATTGTGAGCTCGACAAATACCTTCCAAAAGTACTCGATTCGAAACCATCGTCATGAAGGATTTAGCAACTAGCAATGATGGGGGAAATTATGAATCAGGATAGGTATCAATGGGGGAGCAATAGCAAGGGACCGTTACCGGGAAATCGTATTTTTAATAGGCCGTTCTTTACGGTACGCGCAGCGGTGAAGAAATCGTGCCAGAAAGCGGCACATTACTCATAAATCGTTAACAGATAGGAGTGCCCTGCTCCCCCTTCCGGTATGAAACAAAGATTGCGCGGCTGGTGGACGAAATGCATCAGAAAATATCGTTATCTTTCTGTGTACTGCTGTGTTTGCTATCAATGCACCGATCGGCTCAGAATATATATCGTGACAACCTGTGCGTTAACCTTAATTTAGATCACTGAACATGTTGTTTGCTTTTCGGGTGCTAAGGTGTTGTTCTTATGCCCTATTATTGAATTTGTTTAACTTTACTCGTAGTGCTCTTCTATTTGAATTGTATAGATATCTCAGAATCTCCCAAATCGGATGTACATTTTGCTAATTTGTGTCGAACTACACGGTCTCCATATTCCATTACAACGAATTATTTTTGGTCCAACTAGGGAAGTTGTCGTGAGATACAAGAGACTGTAGAACTCGCAGAACCTGGGATTTGTTGTTCCTGGACATTTTCCATGACGACGTGGTGTATAAAAATGCAACTTTTGCCAGACAATTATGGAGCGCTGGTAGTGTCTGTATTCTTCATTCTCATATGAGATAATATTCGGTTGGATACCTGTAATCACTGTGTTTATTTCAGTGCTTGTACTTACATGAAAAATGTACAAGATTGGTTCCTTATCCAGTACTTTAATCCTGTTGCCGCTTAAAACTTGTCCAGAAAGTCATCTGACCTGGAAACGCATCTGTAGATGCACATCATTTTCATTTAGAGCTTACTTATCATCCAGAGGAAAATATCACTGATATTAGAGAATATTTTATGTGACATATTCGATTATTACTACAAGACTAGAACTATTGTATAAGATCGCTTGTTTGGTTGCGCATATTATTGAATAAAACAATAAAATGCCTAGTGTGTGGGCTAACAATGCATGTTCGATAGCAACAAAAAGTAACTATAAAATTAGATTTTGAGCAGATCTCCAGCGAATCCGATCTAACGCTTCGTGCCTGGTTGATCACCCCTGCCAAAGCCGACGGTCCACGTGCTTTACCGTCAACATTGGCTGTCGTGTTTACGTTCGGCTGTCAGCGATGTATCGCTTCGAGTGCTCCGGGGTGTTGCGGGCGAACGGGCCAGCACGCCAGCGTCACCGCACGTGCTGCCGGCAACGTGTGCGCAGCCGCCCGACGCAACATTTTCCCGCGCTCGGAAAATGCGCTTCATTGATGGAGTGCTGAAGCGAAGCCGGCGTCAGCTGTGTGCGGTGGACGGCACCACCCACAGCATCATCCTGCCAAGATGCCGGCGCTCACGCACGCTTGCTGGCGTGTTGTTGCTCCCCTCGAGGGTGAGTCGCCAAACATCGACGACCGAGCGTGCACCACCGTCAGTAGCCTTTCTGCCGGGTACGGTGTCGGATTGATCTGGTAGCCGCACCGGGCGCGTCAATCGTCGTCCTCGTTTTCGCTGTCGATCGTTGTTCATACGGATGAACATAGATTCAGTGTCCTTCTGTGATTTTCGTGCTGCTGGTAACTAAATTGGATGTGAAGGTTCGCTCATGTTTAAATTATGCCTGAGTGTCGTTCAAAATATGTAACTGTGCATTCAATCAGAAGTGGCTATGCTTTTTTCTCCATCGCATCAAGTGTGAATTGCTCACCGCTTCTAATTCGATGATCGATACGACAGTTCCTTCACGTGACTGATGTGGGAGAGTTCATCAATCATCGATTAAACGACGATCCGGAGGTCGATCCTCTGCGGTGCTGGTGAATACAAAAAATCAACACGATTTTTGTTTTTCATTTATTTACGGTGCTCGAAGTATCGATCATGGTTTCGTGTGAACTTTTGGCACCGAAAAGAAGGTGCGATTAAAAACGCAGGCAGAGCTCGTACGTCACACGGGCATGCTAATCGCCAGAACGCACCAGAACTGAGGGCACTGGGTGTTGCGTTGAATTTATCTGCGAGCTGTTTACTCTGTGAGCGGGTTTTACGAGTGAAAGTGTTTGCTTCCGCCGCGTACGATGCGTACGAAATTTCGTGTGAAGCGCCATAAAAAGTGGCTGTGTTGGGCTGACGGTGGCCGGACGGGGGAGCGTTGGAGTAAACTGTTAGAAATAATAGAAGTGATTTTTTCTCCCCG
>JXXA01016425.1:0-10954 GCA_000956255.1 Anopheles punctulatus
TCTTTTTTTTTTTTCTTCCTTTTTTACGATGCGTAGAGGCATCACTCGCGAAAACTTATCACCCGCTGCGTGGAGGAAACTAGTTCATCCTATTCATTCCGATTTGCGCTGTGAATATTCATGAGCTTTTGGGACAGAAAATCTTCACGGTCGAAATGTTGCTACCATTTGCATTGCCTTCGTGGCCAAAGGTCACCAGGAGATTCATGCCGCGTTACAAGCGTGCCACAGCTGCTGAATCATAAACGAAGCGATAATCCTCCCGAGATGGAAGCATAGGCGACTTTCCGCAACGCCATTTCACTCGGCGAACAAATCAAACAAACGTTTGGCAAAACTTTATTATCCACTCACGCGTCTCGTTGATGGGCCTAGCCGTTTAACGACGCTAATACGTTGATCTCTCATGGGAAAATTCATATGGTGCATTTTTTTTTTCATCTCAAACCAGTTTGTTTTCTTCGTTGTCTATTTCAATCAATTCTTTGTGTTCATTCAGTATTTTTCCTAAACAATCAACTTTTTCTACATTTTGTATTCTTTTTTCCCTTCACGACATCTATCTTTACATCTTTCATTACATGTTATGCATTTCAAAGCATATTGAATAACTTGTCTTTCAACGATACTTTTATTAAAGCTGTTACACATAAATACGGTAATTGAAAATCATTCCAGATCCAATGCCCAAACTGCCATAAAACATTTCTCATTATCAGGTATGACAGCATAAAAAACCAATCACCCAAACGATGCTCAAGAAACGCTGGCTCAATATAGGCACCTGCCCCGTAGCAACCAAAGTTCTTCTCAAGCACGGTTCTTCCACCGTTCTACGGGTGATTCGATATTCTTCTCACAGCCGAAGCGTTTTCTGCAGCCTCTTTGCGTCTCTGATTTGCGCGTGCAGCGGCTCTTTGTCAACAGTCATGAAATCGCTGCTAAAACAAACGGCACGTGACAAAAACGTGATCTCGTCCTCTCATCCTGGGTTTCGTAACACAAAACATTGGAAGTGATGCTGTGAGCAGCGTCGGTGTCACTTGTTTCTCGTAGGAGTCGAAATTATATTTACAGCTCGTGCTTGGCATTTCAAAGTAGCACCTGCTTGCCGTTCTCACAAGCTTTAAGCCGCTCGCAAGCGGATAACTGCTTAATCGCTCACTGCGAGGGATGAAACGGTGTGACAAAAAAAATAAAATAACGGCCACACGATGTATCCATCGCCGGTACAATTGAAAATAAGATATTCCATGGCGAAGTGCGTTTTTATCGCTCTCTCTCTCTCTCTTTCTCTCCTCCCTCCCTCTCACTCGTATCCGCTTGTGCACGTGGGGTAATTTAACTTTCACCCGGCTGGAATACGGAACAGGTGTTTCGATTGTTATGTAAATTAGAACAGGGCAGAAAGTATCCCCAATGCAAATCCTTGTTTCTACCGGGCATTCGGTAAACTTTGCCATGTTTCTTGCTACCATCGTATCTCATCCTTATCAAACATATGAAAATTTAAATCATTTCCTTCATTCCCACCTCCATGGACAACGAGTTAAACGGTTGGCGGGAGTAATCAAGCAGGAACGAACCAAACGATAGAACCGACGACGACGACTACGACGACGACGAGGAAGGATCATTGCGCCCTCCCGGTACACCAATTATCGATAATTGATGGTTGGTGCTCGTGCGATTATCGGCTTTCCGCACGACCCGGTTGTGCCGGTGCAATCGAGCCGTTTCGATTTATGGTGCATTTTTATTCAATCAGATATTGATTTTTATTTGCACCGCTCACGTTTCCACGCGGAACGTCGAGTCGAACCGGCTGGTGGGAAATCCCGAAAAGGTGGTAAAATAAACTCAAAACATAAATTTAGCTAAACCAATTTATGTTCACTCTCCCTCCGCCGGCGGCGATTAGCTTTTAATCCAGAATCTACATTTTCAATCCGCAAAACAACGCGGTTCGCATTCGATTAAAAGCGCCTCCATCAAAAGCCATTATGCACTATTAAAGCCCCTCCCGCTGCCGCCCTTTTTAGATAATTCACGCCGGTGTCTACTGTGAGTTGTGGGGAAAGTTGTGCGACTAGCCTGAAAGATTTCATGTCGTTTAGCCCACGATAAACCCACGAAACGGATGCAATTATTCACTTTGATGGCTCCGGTGCTGTTTTTATCGATAATCCCCGGTCCGGATTGGATCTGATCGGGCTGATCATTTTCCCCCACGAACCCCGACGGAACGCAAAAAGAAGCCATTTTAGCTGCCGAGTGGAGCTGTTGCCGCTAACCACATCAATAATCGAGTGGGTGCGCTCGTGTGTCGACATCATAAATACACCGCAAATGTGTTTCAGCCACCACCGTGCGAAACAGTGCAGCAGGATCATCAGCAGGTGCTCGAATAGAGGATTTTATTTCAAACCGTTTGCGGGTGCTTTTTTCTCTCTCTCCTAGTGCAAACAGTGCAACTTTTTAAATAAATTCTACCAAGCAGCTGCTCGAGAGAGCTACCACGAGCTAGTTCTAGTGCTTGAGTTTCAATATTGCGTGTTTGTAAATCATGTCACGTAGGAGTGAGCTTATTCGGGGCGAATCTGTTGCTACTTAAAGGCACCGGAGCGCTAGCACGGTGCAGAAACACCGTCATAACAAATTTAGCACCGCCTCAGTATCGATTCAGTAGTATGTCTGTTCGTCGGTTTCACACGTACTGCGAGCGAGTTGCGAGTAATTTATATCGATTCGAAACTGCACTGCCCCACGGTAGCAAATGCTTCCGTCTTATGAACATCGACGCAGGTTCAATACATGTGTAGTAGAGCATGTGCGATTTATTATGCTCTCAGTTCCACCGTCTGATGGTCACTCATTGTGAATAAATTCCAAATACTTCCAGGACGAATCGAGAATCGGTAAAAGGAAATCAAAACCACAGCCTGGTTAGTAAGACGTACTAAGAAGTAGTGATCGATAGCGTTCCCTGTCAGTTATTTCTTGGTGTATTTGAATTATTATATGACTATTTTGTTCATGTATTCAAAATATTTAAAAGCCTAAATGTAGGCAAATTTATGTATATTTTATTTGATCATGCCTGCTAAGTGTCAGGTTAAATTAAAATTTTTCAAGCTAGATCTTATAAATTCTTTTAACACTTGGCTAACAAACTATCGTTTCTTAAATTGAAATGGGAGACGATTTAATAAAACTTAAAATTATGATTTTTTTTGCTGAATTTATAACTGAAAGTTGAACATGCTTAACTCTTTTTTTGTCTTTTCGAGAAGATAATTTTTACTGAGCGTCGTTCGTTATGGATCTAAACATGCTCGGAATCAGCAGTCAAACATTTCGTGACGGTCAGCATCAATCCTCTCCTAGCTCAATTGTTTTTCTCCTCATTCCAGGTGAAAAAGCTTTCAAACATTTACCATTATCTCTATTACTGCTTCCACTCGTCTTGCCTTCTCGAAGCTTATCGGCAACAGTCCAAGCCTAACTTCCAAATCCTTTTACCGGTCGTCTAGCCACGGTCGAAACTTTAGGCGCGCCTAATTGAGCGCCCAAGTACGCGTCCGGATTACTCCCGCGCGAACTTCGTTATTTGTGAGCCGACAATCCGATCGTAAAATTTCAGCCGTAACAAGTAGCCGACTCAACTCGAAATGGGTCGTAAAATTTTCGAACTGAAAAATTGAAAAGTTAAATATAATTCCCCCCACTCCCCGGCCTGGCTGTGTCTGGTTCGTCGGGGTTGAAAAATATCGTCTTGGGAGACGCAAACGACGCCGAGGCGGCAGACGTTTAAAATTTTCCTTCTCAACGCAGAATTACTCCGCTCGGCGGCGATAACGCCGAAACAACGGTTTGATTCGACAGCCGCCGCAGCGCCTCGACTGTAATCCTCTCGCAAGCCGCGGCGGATCATTGATGATTTGTTGTGTGGAAATTTGACGACTTTTGCTAAATCCCGCCACTCCCAACGCGCCTCATTTCCGGCGCTGGCAGTGCATTTATTTCCCTGCGAAACTCTTTAAGCCCGCCTGGACGGATATCCCTCCGACGCACAATTTATGATCATTATTTATGATGTTTGCGTAGTTTGCCGAATCGGCCAGCTGGCTAGCAACGGTGGCACACGTTCCTATAAATCATTAGCAATTTGTCAACCTCTCAACCCCGCTGGCCGACGGCAGGTCCGACACGCGAACGGCAAATAAATTATCTTTCAATTCATTCTAAATTCAAATTAAAACCCGTAACCGGTGCTGGAGCCGGGAGTGTGGGAACGACGGCGTCCGGCGACGGCCGGCGCGGGCCTGGAAGCTATAAATATTCAAATAATTTTGAACCATTTTTCCGACACGCTCCTCCCAATATAGCCGAACCGGGTCTAGGAATGTGATTCCTGCATCCCATTTCAAACAGCATCGCCCCGGATACATCCTAATCAAACATACGAAGCGATCGGTCTGATCGGAAATGGGTGACCTTTTGTAGCGTGTTGTTTTCCCACCCGGATGAGCGTCATAAATTTGGCTTTCGTCCGTAGTTTCTTCCGTGTCAAAAGGGCCAAAAGCCGGCACAGTTGCGATAGCGTGTCAACGCAGTCGCACAATATTTTTGTTTCCATCCAACGGTAGTAATTTATCGGATATGTCAGTCACAGGCAAAAACACACGCACGCATTCGATGTTCGATGTTTCGTGTCACCGAAATTCTACCGACTCGTTGCGAAATTTAATCATTCATGAGTTTACCCGGAGTTTTAGCCCAACGTTTTAATTCCATGAAGGATATCTTCAGGCATCTTCTGTACACGCGAGCAAAAGTGGTGATTTAAATGCCAAAAAGTGACTTCGGTGCTCATGTGGGAGATTTACGCCTGAATGTAGGCAACATCACTATTAAGCTCACTTTTCTGAAGGTACCTATATGAATCCATAGTGAACCTTTTTAAAGTCCAAAGCTATATCGTAGATCAATTTTAAACCCATTCTTCTACAAGCTTTCCTCTTGCATAAGCCCAACTTCTCTACAAAGCTGGCAAGCTACGAATTTCATATCTCGCTACTCCGCATTTATTTTCGTCCACCGCAGTCGGGACGCTTTCCGATGAAAACAGCACACTGTACCCCGTTTTTCAGCACACACACTCTGTGAAGAAAGTGGCCAAGATTATTTATTATCGCACATCTCCGTCTCAGCGAAGCAACCGAACCCACCGAGCAGCGAAAAGCGCTAGCCAACTGGGGCAAGTGTTGTCCTAGCGTTCCACTTATTTCCCTCGAGCCTGTCCCGGCCGGTTCCATTCCGATATCAAAAGACGCTCGCATCTCCCGAGCGGCATCGGCTGGCAATAAGATCTTATAAGTGTGTCTCTTTGCGCTCCGCCCCAGTTCCGGTACAAATGCCAATAAAGTTCAGTTCAGTCAACGGACGAACGGACGGGGAAGCACCGGACGAACGTCGTGTGCATCTTTATTGCCGCTACATTCCCATGTGGCGAGCACGACTCCGATATGGCTAACTTCGGACGAATTTCGTTTCGTTTGCTTTTGCGAGAACTAGCGAGACAGAGTGACATCTTTTTCGGGATGACCGAAATTCGTGTAGCCGGCGTGCCGAAATGACAGCGGGAGAATAAATTCATATAAAATCGATCACGGGATCAAAAAACACACAAATTTCCGTTGGATCACCGGATCGAAACGAATTGAAAATCGTCTCAGGAAAGATAATCCACAAGATACATTTAGTGCGGACCATGAAAGGAAATGGAAAATTTATGCCAACAAAAAAATGGAAACTCCTACATCCACAATCCATCCAAACATACATAGGAAATCGCCCAAATGGTTTTGTTAACGATATTAAGAAGCTACAACCGCACATTAAACCCCCACCACACCCATAATTCGTGGTTTTTACGTCATTTTTTTTATGTGTCTTCGATCCGATTTTCGATTTCTTTTCCCGGCTCCGCCCGCCACCGATCAGCAGCCATCACCGGCAGGACCTTCGTTTCCTTCTACGAGTGTACGTAATCAGCAGGATGTCCCTGTGTGTCTGTGTGTATAAATCTCGTTTTCATTCCCCCATACTCCGATGTGTTCACACGTTACACGGTTTCTTTATTCGATACATTCAAGATTCGTTCCAAATTTTCACCGCCGCAAAAGAAATCCTCACACACGCACACAAAAACACACTGTCGCTTCCGTTGAGATCTATCAAAACGGAATCGATTTGTCATTCGCACACACCCACACACTAGCTGTTGCAGAGTTTTGTTACCAAATTTTAAGATCGCTTTTCGGCTCCAACTCGTTCTAGTTCTCTTACCTAATTCGTGCCTTTGGATCGTAAAATTTGATGAAACCTTCTCTCCCATGTTTTGATGCGAAACAAACGTGAACGTAAAATCGTGTAAAACAAGCCACTAAGCGCCGGCCAAATCTCTTTCCCGGTGTGCTCCCCCCCGGGGAGATGGCTTCATAAAACTGTGCCCGTGTTCGCATCCCGCTCACGACACCCCACTTCACCGTGCCGTGCCTTCTTTCGTCCACAGAGCAAACGAAGCGACGCATCTCGAATGCGATGAATCTGGTCAAAGTCAACACGAGGCTCTCGAGAGACCAATCGGGTTGACCGGCAGCGATATGAGACCGTACCGAAGCATCACGCAAATCACGCCCGGCATCAAGCTGCCCATGTCCTGCGCCGCCAAAAAAATTTAAAAAAATATATACACGCAATTTCCCAGCTGCTTAGCACGCACGGGGGGAGAAAGCTGGGAACAAAGAATCACCTTCCCGGAAGGCAGCAACTTCCATTCGTCATCATCGGTTCGGCATCACACAATTCGGTCCCACGTTCGGTGGCGCGTTTGGCGACGGCTTGACGATGCAAGTTACTGACCTAAATCCCATTGTGTGATTTTCCCCTTGTCTTGCGTTTGCGAATGGATCCATTTCCTGGAATGCAATGTCATGTGCAAACTTCAACCCAAAACAACTTCCCTAGCGTGTTCCCTCGTTGGGCTGAACGATAAAGACGTTAAACATATCCCCCTTATCGTGATAGTTCATAGCCATGCCTTTGAAACCTGTAAAGAAAGTTCGTTTGAAGTTTAATTCCTCTTTAAAGCCCTCGGATTGTTCAATTCCGTAGAATGTTACTTGCTAGAATATTACTTCGAATAGAGTTGTTACATAAGTTGAGCATTCTATTACTAAGCCATCATAATAAACATTCCTACTAAATCCATCTCCAACTAGACCTTCTTTCTCTGCTTGAACTTTCCTGGAGTATGAAAGACATGCAACCAAGAACCAAAAAACTTTCTTTTCGATAAAACCCATTTTGTATACATAACAAAAAAATCATCTTGATGAAACTTCTACTCTTCCACCACACCCAAACATCCGATGATTAGCCACTGAGTTATAGACACAAACACGCTAGCAAAAAATGATCACAAATCGCACCAATACCACCGAACACACCCCTGACATATGGTGATTTAGTGGCTTTTAGGCAAAACTTTTCCACCCCGGTGTCCTGCTGCAATATGTTTCCATAGCAGCAGCTAGCAGCAAAAATGAACCGATAAACAGGCGCAACTATTATCCTCGTCGACTGCGATATATTTCAGGAAACAATGGCAGGCGCTATCGTCGCAAGTAATGATAGTAATCGTTGTATGGCAGAGAATTTGAAAAATATGTTGTTGTCACAGCGTCGGTAGCACGGGCCAGGAGTCAGAAAGCGCATGAAAAATATTGCTTCTTACACCAAACGCTAACCGTATCCTTGATCCTGCCCCCGTAACTGCTGTCCACCGATAACCAAAGGGCAACAGTATGTATGATATCGGGCGCATTATGTGTTGATCTTTTTGAACATATTTCCCCACACAATGGACGTGAAAGGGACAAATTTTTGTGCATTTTTTTGTTAAATTAGTATCAACTTTGTGCTGTTAAAAGGCTCTTTTCAGAAGAATCTTTATTCTTCCACAGTTTGTCCTTTCAAAATACACTATTTCATACGAAAAGTTTATGAGACTTCCCAACAGCTGGTGTTTTATTATGTCCTCGCGAAACCACACCGTGACCTCGTTCTATCTTCACTTGGTGCCTGGCTAAACACATCAGCTTGCAGCGGCATTCTCCACACCTCCCAGTTTATCTTCAAAGCATACCCTCCCGTGCATTGTGTAACTGCAGGTGTGATGCTATTTTTCTCATGTCATAGCGTAAAACTGCCTGAAAAAATACCGCCCAGCCAGCTCCGAGCTCGACTGCATATGAAGGCCAACTTTTTTGGCCTCGTTTATCACACACAAACACACGGCCGTAGCAGAAGCTTTAGGCAAACGGAAAGATGCACCAGCAAAAGCAAAAACAGCCCCAGGGGAACTCAACTAATTCGCCATCGCCCATTACCTCACCGACCGTGTTTTAACGCGTTGTGTGATATCTGCTTCCAACTTTTCCACACGTTCGACCATTTAGCGATAGGAGCTTGATGGACTGCGCGTTGCTAAAGCTGGAAAAGGCTGCTTTCCGCTCGCTGTTGCATCGCTGAGCCACTCTTTCCTCTCTCTGTTTTTTTTTTTTTTGGAATCGCAAACCCTCTTCAGCTTGTAATTTTCCATCACGCTGTACTCATGCGCACCCAGCTCGGACTGATAACGTGAAGTGTGCAATTTCGGTGCAGTTTATTCTGCGAGTTTCGGGAATGCACTCTCCAATAACAGAGTGTGTGGTTTTCGCCCGTATCAACAAAAACACACGTACACACTGCGTTGCTGCCAATTGACCCCAACGATACAGCATTCCAGTACGCAACCAAAAAAAAACCCAAACAACTCCCGACCATCGTCATGATGGTGGACGGAATAAAATGCAAGACCAAATATTGATTTTGCTCGTGCAAGTTGACCTGCAAAATTGAACAAATTGGCGATGTGTGTTCATCCAACCTTCAGCACAGCCTCAGGTCGTGTTCACAATTAATTGAGGGAAAACAGCGCCTTAATACAAATTCTGCTGAGCATCGCCTCTTAAAGCGCGTAATTAAATTTTGCACTGGCATGCTAGCATGCTCCTTGCGAGCGCCGTGGAACGTTTCCAGGAATGGTTGGGCGGGATTAGAAGATTGTTTCAGATTATCCGACTAATTTCGTGCCTAATGCCCGCTTTCGGATCGTTCGGGAACAAGCCTTAAAGTTATGTTTCTAATTTACTGCACGAAACTAGTAGCAACCTCACAGTATGATCCCGAAACAACACTGATTGCTGGATGTGGAAGTGAATTTTTAATAGAAATTGCCTACCAGTCGTTTGTTGTTGTCGCCCGTATCGTAGTCTACTCCCAACTATGTGATTATATGTGTAGAGAGTGTAATTTGTGCCCTTTATGTGTGTTTTATGGTCGGATGAATGTCTCCCGGTGTCCTCTGGCTATGTATCACTCCATTAGCCTAGCCGTAGTCGTAGCTTTTCAATGTTCACCTCCACTATCCAACGTGCGCTCGTGTATACTTCGGGTAGAATCATAGTAGTGACCCACATTAGAGCAACGCCTAGCTCGGATCTCACTCACCCTCACCATCAAATGTCGAGCCACTCATCACCTCCAAACACGCACCAATTCGTGCGCCTCACATCACACTCACCACACTCTCACACCGGCATCCTTAGCTGCTTAAAGATTAAAACAAATTATCACAAATCTTCACCAGTGCCAAGCTTCATAATAAATTAACTCGCTCGCTAAGACGCCTTCCCCACGGCCGTGTGGGTTTGATCTCGAGCA
Source organism: Anopheles punctulatus (assembly GCA_000956255.1). Lineage (NCBI taxonomy): Eukaryota > Metazoa > Arthropoda > Insecta > Diptera > Culicidae > Anopheles > Anopheles punctulatus. The sequence goes on from JXXA01016425.1 coordinate 9,832, forward strand.
GCTAATGGCGAACGAACGAAAGGAGAGACCATTTTCGTCGACACTAATTATACGATACAGAATGTTCATAAATCATTTAATAGAATCAAAAATATTATAGTAATCATGTTTCAAAGCGCACAATTCACATAGAAAACGTACAAAAACGTTGTTTTAATGTATTACTCATGTGTGCTTTGTCTCCGATATGGCATAAATTCGATACTCAGGTGATCTGTATGATTTTGAGGCCTTAATTTCCACCATCATTTCACGGCACTTCGATCGATCATCAGTCGTTCATCACCGGCGTTCAAATGTTCACCTCTTCATCGCTCACCCACTCTTCATCTCGAATGATTGTAGCTAGCATAGAAATCGTCTATCTCGAGTTTTTCTGTTTTGCAGGTGTTCATGTTCTATTCCGAGTTGTTTCCACCGTACTTGTAAAACCACCATGCTCCAGTAGCCATTCCGTTTGTGGAGCTTCCCGAGCAAGATATCCTTGTGACATTAATGTTTCTTCTTAGCGACTCGTGTTGTTGTTTCCGTGTTGGTATTCCTACTATCGATATACTCTCTACCGCTCCCATACTGTCACTCTTAAAATCTCTTTATCTCTGTCTCACTCTCTCTCTATGATCTGTTGTATGGTTAATGGTTGTTCGTAGCCAATATAGGCATGTTTATCTGTGTTCCTCACGCGAGCGTATCCTGAAGTCAATCATACTAACTATTTGCCCTGCCACCCTCCACGCAGGTCCGATCGGTGCGAGCATCGTAGCGATGTGCCCGAAGAACGTTGGTCTTCACACCAATCCAGCGTTGGCCATGTGCAAGCCAACGTTCGAGGTACGTCCACCGACCGTCCAGCCGATGATGCTGGTGCCGCGTGACTCCAGTTACAAACCAACGGTCACCACCCCAACTACGGCCGGAACTGTGCTCGGCAATGCGGCCAGCACCACGAACAACAACAACGCCACTGTCACCAACAACAACAAGCCGAGCAGCAACAACGGCACCGGTGGTAAGCTAATCAGCACCAGCAACAGCCAGAACAACATCGTCCGAAGCACCAGCGGCCAGCTAGCGAACTCGGTGTCTCTGCTCAAGAGCAACGGCACCACCACTGCCGCCGCCG